>JASTWQ010000782.1:0-74105 GCA_035220615.1 Leptothorax acervorum
CGCGCGTACTTGGCGCGAGACACTACCGTGTCTCTTGATACAAATTTTATCGCATATAAAAGTGATAAAAAGACATGTTAAATTGGTTTTGATATGCTTGCATTAAAAATGAGACATATACCTAATACAAAATGAAGTATAGATTACACACGTATAATATACACAAACATTATTAAACAATTTAAAAAAAAATATACGTGTGGCCTCCACGCGCGGTAGAAGTGAAACTTCTTAGCTGTGAGAATAGGATAGTATCTGAATTAATGCCTGTGTAATTCATAAATCAAATTTACTGTATAATTTACAAATAAAATAAATGACGTAATTTACACAGACAAAAACATGTAAAAACTAGCTGTGAGGATCGAGACAGTATTTCGTTTATAGTATCCCGTTGAACATTATATATAAATAAAAGCTAGAAACGATGATGTCCGAAGCACAGCTACAGTTCAAAATACACGTGAGTGAGCCGATACTCGTCACATATATTTCTACATAGACTCCTGTGCATTGTTGTTATTATGATGTTCTCTACGTACGACATTCAAACAAAGGGACTCTAGCATGCTAGGAAATAGACAGACTTGCTGTTGTGCTTCCTTCATTCGAAGGTTGATCTCGAAGAGACGGTTCCGAAAAGTGAGTATCTTTTCTTTTTAACAATATTTGATTAAACATATTATGTATATATTGATTATGATTGATTAGTTTTTATTAATGCCATTTAAATTGCTTGTTTTAGAAACTCATTACAAAATAGGAGGATTCTTCAGCAAACTGAAGCAAATAAAGTGAGTAATAAATTTCTTTAATACTTATAATAATAATTAGTTTTCAATAAGTCGAGAAATAAACGCCAAATAAGAGCCGGCTCTGGTTCTCCGGTGCGCGATATATATTTTTTCAAATGTTTATATTGATTACACGAACTTCCTTTTGTAGACGTATAAGATATCGCGTATAGGTACATTTAACGACTTATATAGTACATATTTTAGCCCAACATATTATTTTGTTGTTATTCTTGTTTCGAGCTCATTTTTCCTGACGCGTAGACTTTTTTCGCTTAAATTTTTATGTTTATACGTGGATTTCAAAATACGTTTAAGGAAGCACTTACTGTTATATGCATCGTACCGGCCTAAATCAAACCATGCCGCCCGCGCTAATCTGACTAACTCGAAGCATGATATAATCCATTATACATATAATTATATAATCTTCAAAACTCGTTTATTTAAAACCATACCATGAATTTGGATTATATTTTCAGTCGCGTTTTTGCAGGAAACTCGTCTCTCTCCTTCATCTCGGGGGTCTCGTTGCGTCGACGATAACACCCGTTTTCATGTATATGTTTTTTAAATGTTATTTCGCCCAATTACAATTCCGTATTTGATAACGGATAACTATGTTTTATAAGTACACTTTTCACGAATAGCGAGTCCTAACGCCTTGCAACGTATTTCACCGCGTTGTCTTTTATCTTTTTAAATCAATATTACTACCGTTACACATATATGTATACAGGGTTTACCAAACTATCGAAACCCCTAAATATTTCGAAAATCTACGCATTAAAAAAAAAAATTTTCAGACAAAAGTTGTAGCGGGCTACAAGCGCGCATCGAATAGTATATTACGTTGTGACTGCAAATAATTGTATTAACGCGCCGGTTAAATATACTATTTTTTAAACGGAAACCTCTATTTTTATTGCATATTCTGTCGCTTACCTCGAGACGCTTTTCAAACACTATAATTAAGTATTTTTTTATTTAAATACTTTTCAAGTTACGGAGCTTGAAAACTACGATACCGCCAGCATCCGCGTTACCCAAGATGTACCGCGTGGAGGTTGCAGGTTGATTTACACTAGCAGAGTTGTAAATAACAATACTTTTGTGATTGAATTCTTATTACTAATTATTTTACATAACTTCAATTTAAATTAAGTTTAAGTACAGTTTTTTTCGGAATTGTAATTAAAGTCGTTCAATTACAAATACATTTGAAATTGTAATTAAACTCGAATTTTATTACAACTAAAAAGTTATGGCCAATCCTCTTTCCCTCATTTTGGTCCTTTCCGCGTTTTTCCTATCCTATGGGGAAAGAGGGAGTGGGAGAGGGTCAGCGCGAGGGGAGGAGAGCGGAAAGGCGATTGGGTCATGGAAACTCCCATGGACCTCTTAGGAGAGTCCAATGGGATCCTCCAATGGCCTAATCGCCCTCTCCCTCCCCCCCCTCGCGCTGACCCTCTCCCACAGGATCGACACTTCGAGAAGTATTAAACACAAGCACCAAGATGTTCAGTCGTTCTTTTACTCGCGCATAATCACGTGGGTAATGAGTAATAGCGTCAGAGGGCTCTCTGCTTCGCCGAGGACTTTTGTCTATTTAATTCGCAAACTTACATAAGTTAAAATGTATTAACGCTAACGATCACCCCCAAATATGCATCGTTCGCGGCCGACCATACGGAGCCGAGCCCCCGGCCGTATCAGCCACGCGCGGCGAAGCACGGGGGCGGGTGCCCACACATTTTTTTAAATAAATAAAGTCGGCGCACTCGCCGCGGTCGTCTATGAGCGACGGACACGTTATTTACAATATGTGCAAGTGCACACGACTTTGACGCGGTATTACAATATGTATTATACGCTAGGACGCAAGACGCTATATAAAATAGTGCGGATGCACGCGGCGCGGTATCTGAGACGGAGACGGACGCCCGTTACCGGATGCGCGAGCACGCGATGCGGTATTTTCCCCGACGCATGGGCGAATGCCAGAACGGTCGGTCCGGTGCAGGCGGACCAGCCGCTGTTCACCGAGCTCGCGACAAGATTCCTCACGAGGCGCGCCACTCACCGCGCTTTACGTTTCCGGGAATCCGGGGAGTCACGACAACCAAGAGCTCTTCACGAGGCGAGATCTCTGGACCCCGTTTTAGCGTCGCCCTGGGAATCGAGGATAGGTAGTCTTTCTCGGGAGCAGCGGAACCGATGCTGAACTCGAGATGGAGAAAAAGGTCTCGTTTCGCCGAAACGCCGATCTTTTATACCCCTCCGGAGCGGTATCGGTGGGAGGCCGACTCCCGCCCATGCGAACGCGCGGCGGTCGGAGCGGGGCGAGACTACGCGCGCTCGCGCTCGGCGGCGCTCGGCTCCCGTCGACGTTCGTCGGCGTTCGACGGGGCTCCGAAGGGGTATCGGTGCTGCGAGCCGATAATTGCTTGCGCACGCGATATCTTTTGACAATTAAAAAGAAAGGTGGGCGCACCGCGCCCTATCTTCGCCCGACGGGTGATCGGTCGGGCGGTATCCGGCGGGTGTTAGCCGGGAGACGATGCATTCGTGGGGTGCATCGTTACAGCTTTAAGCGAGCTTCTTAATTCGTCAGCGAATTCGCTGGTAGAAACTTCTTCTAGACGCTCGTGTTTTAGTCGCTAGCGTCTAAAATTTTCAAGTCGCGGAGTCTAATAGTCGCTGCGCCAAAGTTGAACATGTCCAACTTTAACGCTCTTGCCAAGCGAATAGCTGGCATTCTGTGCATGCGCAAACGGTCGCCTAGCAACGTTTCAGCCAAGAAATGTATTTACGTGCGTGTGCGCTGCGGTGCTATAAAAATTTTCATACTTATTCTTTGCGGAATTTTCTTCCCTTTCCCTCTTGCGTCCGGAATGTCGCCAAGACTCGCGAGACTGAAGAATAGGGAAATATGTACTTTTCTCGAGGTTTTGGAAAATTATCCAATTATTTGGAATATTAAACTGAAGAAATATTCAAACAAACCTATGCGAGATGGACAGGTAGCAATGATGCTAAGTCTCCTAGCTATCCATTTCCGTACCCACATTCTTTTTTTTCTTTTCTGTTTTATCACAGAACCACGAATTTCAGCTTGAAGAGCTCGTGCACAAAGCACAACAACGACTCGAAGTATATCATTCTGTGACGCCATGACTCTTGAAACTGGTCGTTTCCACAAAATTATCTCCAAAACGCTGGCAACTTTTATATTATTTACCAGCAACGTGTAAATGCTTTAACGCTAGCTACTTTGTCAGCCAAAAACTCGCTCTGAAAGAGCGAGAAGTTAGCGATAAAAGAAGCCAGCGACTAGCGTCAAAAGTAGCTCCGTGTAAACCACGCTTTAAGCTACTTCGAACTAACGCCGTTCTCGTCTCTTCCTCCGCGCCTTTTCTCGACCCTGACCAGCCGCGAGCTAGGTCCGCGCATCGGGAAATCAGGTTGTTTTAAACGTTTGGCTAAAAATGGCTAACGAATTATCGGAGTGTGAAAGAATCACTATCCTAATGATGCGCGGATGGGGTGATAATGAACGATCGTTCACAGATGTCGTTCGATTATTTAATAACACGTATCCGAATCGTCAAATTAATAAATGCACTGTTTTGAAAACTGTACGACTTTTCAAGAAAGTGGTAGTGTAAAAAGTCGCTTTAGGTCTGGCAGGCCATCATCTGCAACTAATAACGACAAACAACTTAATGTTCTGCAGACTTTTATTGAAAATCCCCATACATCTGTTAATAGAACAGCTCAACGTCACGACATTGCTCCCATGTCCGTACACAGAATTTTAAGAAAAAATAAATTACATCCATACACAAACTGCAGTACATTCAAGAATTGCAAGACGGAGATAATGAGCGTCGTATACGCTTCTGTGAAAGAATAATAGACCTAATAGGTGCCTCGTCCAACTTTCCTTATCAAATTGTTTTCACAGACGAGGCAACCTTTACATTGACGGGAGAGGTTAATAATCAAAATTTTCGTCTCTGGTCAGATGAAAATCCGAATTGGGTGCGGGAAAGTCATACACAACACCCAAAAAAATAAATGTATGGTGCGGCATGATAGACGCTTATGTGATAAGGCCATTTTTTTGGAGGAAAACCTCAATGCTCATAGGTACGAGAGATTACTTGTATATGAAATAATTCCAGCCATACGAGAGAAATATTTTTCCAAAATAACTTTGAGCAATATGGTTTCAGCATGATGGAGCTCCGCCTCATTTTGGTGCAGGGCCACGTCGAATTTTAAATAAAGTTTTCCCGCAAAAGTGGATAGGAGAAGGAACCGAAATGAGGGTGGGGAAAGTTGGCCACCGTAGGTCACCAGATCTAACTCCTCTTGATTATTACTTTCGGGGCTATCTGAAGAGTAAGGTTTACGAAACAAAACCTCAAATATCCAAGAATTGAGGCAGCGAATAAGGATGAAGAAGCCTTGATACCTGCTGAATCAAATCGTAGAGCTCGTCCTGCGTTCTATCAAAGATTGGCATACTGTCAAGAAGTCAATGGAAAACCACTTTCAGAATTTACTCTAAAACACTCAACATGCAAAAAAAATGTAAAATCAAGGTGGGAAAATTTTGTAATTTAGGAAAATGTAAATAATAATTACTTTTTTTACTTTTTAATTGGAATAAAATTCGAGTATAATTACAATTTCAAAATGTATTTGTAATTGAACGACTTTAATTACAATTCCGAAAAACATTTGTACTTAAACTTAATTTAAATTGAAGTTATATAAAAATAATTAGTAATTAACAACTTCAATCACAAAAGTATTGTTATTTACAACTCTGCTAGTGTAAATCCGACCGTGCAACCTCCACGCGGTACATCTTGGGTAACTCTGATGCAAGCGGTATCGTAGCTTTCAAGCTCCGTAACTTGAAAAGTATTTAATAAAAGAATACTTAATTATAGTGTTTTGAAAGCTCTCGAGGTAAGCGATAAAAATATGCTATCAAAAAATAGAGGCTTTATTTAAAAATTTTAAAGTTATTTTACCTGGCATTAACAAAGTTATTGCAGTCACACTAATATTACTGTTTAATGCGTTACTTGAAACCCTACAACTTTTGTCTGAAACATTTTTTTCTAAAATGCGTAGTTTTGAAATATTTAGGGGTTTCCATACTTTTGGTAAACCCTGTATATTGGTACAAACTACAAGCGAGATATAACCGAAGAGGATAAGGCAGACGAATAATAAATTTAGATGGAAGCTATTATACCTATTTCCATTGTGAGACAGAATGTCTTGTCTGGCAACGAACTAACGGACGAATCGATAGTGAATTTGTACGCATTGTAAGACGAAGTACACCTTTTGAAACGCAAAGTGTACACTATCAAGGATTGCCTAATTATATTGACGCTAGTAGAGCGACAAAAGCTACAAATAATTGGAGGAAAAAATAATTTACTCTGCAGAGGGATAATTGAACACTGGCGATGTATATTTTTTGATAGCACCAAACTGTTCGTATATGACAGTATACCTGGCTGTACATACGACAGATTGTTACCCAAGGAAAGAGAATATATAAAGCGTCGATATCCAAAATAAGTCAAAGTGATATTATTTTTGAGAAATCGATGCACAACCAGACGGTACAAGTTGCGGAATTTACGCCGCAGCTATTGCCACAACTATAGTAAAAAGGGCAATTCTTGTAATGTAAAATATTCCTATAAAGTAGGAGACATGAGACAACACTTTATAAAAATTATAGAAGAGGAACATCTGTCGCTATTTCCAACACGTCCGTAGTACTATTTACAAAGTTACGATATTGTAAAAATATATCGTTTAGATAAACGTGTTCTCCTCAATGAATAAAGTATTTGTTTAGTAATGGGAAAACTAAATGTCAGAAGCGTCTGTTCTGACGGCACTGGCAAATAAAATGCCACAAACGTTTATTCGGACTGTACTGATTATAATAAAAATCAAATGCGTCTATTCTGACGTTAGTGACAAAATAAAAGCCACAAGCGTGTATTCGGACAGTACTGATTATAATAAAAATCAGATGCGTCTGTTCTGACGGTACTGACAAAGTAAAATGTCAGAAAACGTCTATTCGGACTGTGATTATAATAAAAATCAGATGCGTCTGTTCTGGACGGTAGTGACAAAATAAAATGCCAGAAGCGTCTATTCGGACGGTACTGATTATAATAAAAATCAGATGCGTCTATTATGACGGTACTGATTATTAAAAATGTATCATTTCAAAATTAAAATCGGAGAGACGGACGTAAATATATTGGGTGCGTTCTCACGGGAATATGCGTTGAAGGGGCGCATTCTGTAATCCAGCTATAATATAATAAAAATCAGAAGCGTCTGTTGTGACGGCACTGATTATTACAAATGTATTTTTTGTACATTACAATCTGAGAGACGGGAGAAAATATATTGGGTGCGTTCTCACGAGAATGGGCGTTGGAGGGGCCCATTCTATATAGTATCTGTGGAGATTTGCGTGTTCATTTTATGTTTTAATTTGTTATCTACGTTGAAATTATTTACTATATCTTATTTTAAGCTTATATAGACGAACTTTAGTTTTTCTAGTGTACACACTGCGCGTCTGTTAAAGATGGCGAGTCTGATCTTTTCTGCTAGTGTATATTCCACTCTATGTTACGCCATCTCTATGTTCTTTTATGTTCAACCAAGATGTCGGCGTTCGGTCGTGAGAGAAACGACACGTTATTACAATAAAGGTTTCTTTGTGTCAATCCTGCTTTCTATCGATTTAATCCAACAATTCTGGTAGCAGAGCGTGGTTACCGTGATTGGAGAGAGAAGCTGCCGAGAAAAGAAGAGCGAATAGCCGGTAAAAAAGATTTTGAGCAGCAATCAAGATGGACAAGATACCAATAGGCTCTGTTCCACAACTTACGACTAAGAACTACCACGTTTGGGCTATGAAATTAGAAGCAGTATTAAGCTTGAAGGAGGTGAAATACGTTCTTACGAAGGACCGACCTACAGGCGACAGAGAGCACGAAAAATGGGATAGCGATAACGAAGACGTCGTATCAATTATAAAACTAACCTTGTCCGACGACCAAGCCATGCAGTTTACGGACGAGAACAACGCGAGGGACCTGTGGGAGAAAATCAAAGAAACCTATGTGGGGCGCCTTGAAGATTCTAAAATTGACGCCACAGTTGAACTACGTAGCATATCGATGGGCGACAAGGAGACAGGAGCGGATTACGTCGCACGTGCACGAGGTCTAGCGTCAAAATGCAAAGGTCTGGGCGTCAATATATCAGATCGTGAGCTTGTATATTACGTTGTGAGAGGCCTGAACGGTAAATTTAACCGTATAAGGAATACACTTAAAACACAACGAGATAAGAAACTCGACGACATATTAGAAGACTTAAGAGAAGAAGAAAATGAATTATCTAACCAGAAGAAGCGTAACGATGCAGCCTACGCAGCGAGAGATGGAAAACGCAACGCCGGGAAGAAATGTTACGTGTGCAAAAAGCCGGGGCACCAAGCAAAAACATGCTGGCACCGAAGATCCAATGACAACGATGGTGAGAAAAAGGACCGACAACAAGACAGGGACCGACAACAGGACAGGGGGACGTGGAAATCAGCGCAGCGACGCACAACAACAAGGTCGTCCACAACAAAATCGCCAAGATGGACGCAACGATCGGAGCGAAAAAGCCAACGAGGCCACTGATGACTATGCGTTCGAAGCATACGATGAAGATTGTGCAGACGATAGTCGTAGAGTAAGTTGGGTACTAGATACGCGGTTGCAGTAGTCACATGATTAAAGAGAAATATGTAATTGACGATTTTGATCATATAAGCGGTAACGTTTTTTCTGGCGGTAAGGGGCAGTGTGTTAAAGTCAAAAGGAATCGACTTCAATTAATAGTAGATTTGAGATTTGATAATAAATACGGTTATAATGTATGTCTAAAGGATACCCTATTTGTACCTGAATTAAGAAATAACTTGCTTTCCGTACGAAAATTGGACGAAATAGGTTATAAAAGTAGTGTTCGGCAACGACTTAGCATTAATTCTACGATAATAATAAAAATACTTGTGGGTAAAGGAATTAGAACGGGCCCTAAATATATTATAGAGAGCGAGATTGCAGTTGACACTTGCTTCGTAAGCATGGAAAATACGAAAAACATAATAAATGCAATGTTATGGCATAAACGCCTGGCCTTATTTGAATCCTAAGTATATCGATAGGTTAATTAAAGAATCTCTTGTTGAAAATGCCGATAAATTTGCAAAGGGGAAATTGAATGGAATCTTGTAGTGTGTCAAGTTAACTCAAAAACCTCATAAAGTAATAGAGTATGAAGTTACTAGTAAACCATTAGAGTTCGTATATATTGATTTGTGCGGGACCTATGCCAACTGATTCGATTAAAGGTTCCAGGTATATGATGGTAATAGTGGATGATTACACGGGATGTACTTTGTCTATTTTCTCAAAACACAAAGTGAGTCATTAGATTACTTTATTGAGTTTCAAAATAAATTTGAAAACAGATTGGAAACTAAAATCAAAAGCATTAGAACCGATAATGGGCGAGAATTCGTTAACGAAAGTTCCCGCAAGCATTTAAATGAATCAGGCCATTAGCCATCAAAAAACCGTGCCATATAATCCACAAAGCAATGGGAAAGTAGAAAGGGCGAATCGGGTATTATTAGACAGAGCTCGTACCATGCTTAATGATAGGTAAATTACCTCCCAGATTTTGGGCAGAAGCGGTAGCGACTGCATGTCACGTCTCAAACTTAACGCCTAGAAAAAGAGAAAACTAATACTCCATTTGAATTATTTTTTGGCCATAAACCGTCACTAGAACATTTAAGAGTATTTGGTTGCGTTGCCATTCTTCTATGTACCTAAACAACACCGAGATAAATTGAACCTAGAGGCGAAAATTGGCATAAATGGTAGGCTATGCTAGGAGTCGCAGTGGATACCGCATTTACGATATCAAAAATCAACAGAATAATAGAAGAACGTACAGTCAAATTCCATGAGAACACTATGAGTTCTGTTTTTAATGCTAACGAATTGTCTGAAGAGGAAACTTAAGATTTTGATTTCGAATCATTAATTGAAAAAACAAATAATGAGTTAGCTGATATACCACTAGAGAACGAAAATGAAATACCCGAACGAAATTAATGTAGATGCGGAATCTGATAGCGAATCGGATATAACCGATGATGAACAAATGATATGTAAATGAAATTCGTAGAGGTAGACCACAAGGGACAACAAAAGCTGTTAATGCAGGTTTGTTCACCTGAAAGAGAAGCAAACTCGTGAAGCAAAATTATGGAACAAGGCGTTCGCAGGTCAAGGACGAATTGCTGTGTATGAATAATGATAGTGTTCACATAAGTAATGTAAATGATTCTAAAGCTAACGAAACTAATGATAAAGTAATCCCAATAATTTTAAAAGAAGCAAAAGATAGTAAAGATGGTTAAAACTGGCATAAAGCTATGAAAGATGAACTCGAATCACTACATTCTCATAATGTGTGGGAAATAGTGATAAGCCACCGAACGTTAGAATCGTAAAAGTAAATGGTTTATAGTATTAAAGATGATCCCGAAAATAAAACAAAAAGGTTTTAAAGCGCGATTAGTTGCCGCGGGATTTAACCAAGTTAAGTATAGAGATTATGAAGAGTCGTATTCTCCTGTAGTCAATATTGAAGCATGGAGAACATTGTTGAGCATTTGCAGCTCAGCTAAATATGCGCGTCCGTTTTTATGATATAAGACAGCCTACCTCTACGGATCCATTGATGAAACCGTGTATATAGAATCACCTCCAGGATTTGAGGAAAATGATTGGTTCCAAACAAAAGTATGTAGATTACGGAGAAGTATTTACGGACTGCCCCAATCTGGGCGCAATTGGTACAACGACTTCGCAAAGAGTTATTAAATTTAGGTCTTAAGCAGTTTAGCCAGCGATAATTGTATCTTCGTATATAATAAGGATAATATTTTATTTGCGTAAGCGTTTATGTCGATGACCTCTCTATTATTTATAATAACCCTGAAGCTGGCAACGTATTTATTGAAAAATTGCGTAGGGTATTCGAACTTAATGATACTACTAATAAGAATACATTTCTAGGTATGGAAATCAAGCAATCTGAAAAGGGAATATTAATATCTCAAGAAGGATACATTAAAGCATTGTTTGAAAAAATACTGGGATATTAGATTGCAAGCAGGTATCTACACCTATAGTCCCAGGACAAAATAAAGAGCCTGATCCATCTGATGATGTTATTGGAGTCGAAGGTCTACCAAGAAATAATAGGCGAACTACTTTAATTTAAGTAACAGAACTAGACCAGATATTACTTTCGCAACGAGCTACCTTTCACAATTTAATACCCGTCCAGAGAAGCGTCACTATATGATGGCAAAAAAGAATCTTACGTCATTTGTCAGGTACTGTAGATTACAAGCTTCATTATAATCAAGAACGGGGTAAACTTAACGGAAGTTGTGATGCAAGTTGGGGAAACGGAAGTCAAAATAAAGTCATTTTCAGGTGGGTGATTCAATTAGGTAAATCACTTATAATGTGGAATTGTCGTAACAGAAATGCGTAGCTGATTCTACTTGCGAAGCGGAGCTGTTTGCGATCAATGATATAACTAAAAATGTAAAAATGGTTAATTGGTTTATTATCCGAACTTAGCTTCGACACTCTGTATGAATTACCCGTACATATCGCTAGTGATAGTCAATCAGCAATTGATGTACTTAAAGATGCGAGATCGTCACGCAGATTACGACATGTTTTGTTAAAAATTCAATTCATCAAGATGAGGTTGCTAAGGGACATGTTGTGTATCATATGTTAACACAGACTTAATGAAAGCGGATTTTCTTACTAAAGCCGGACCAAAGATAAACTTGTGTGGAGCTGTGCAGAATTAGATTTATTCTGAGGTTATTTTATAAAACTCTACGCAGGTGGGGAAATGTGGAGATTTGCGTGTTCATTTTATGTTTTGATTTGTTATCTACGTTGAAATTATTCACTATATCTTATTTTAAGCTTATATAGACGAACTTTAGTTTTTCTAGTGTACACACTGCGCGTCTGTTAAAGATGGCGAGTCTGATCTTTTTTTCTAGTGTATATTCCACTCTATGTTACGCCATCTCTATGTTCTTTTATGTTCAACCAAGATGTCGGCGTTGTGTCGTGAGAGAAACGGACACGTTTATTACAATAAAGGTTTCTTTGTGTCAATCCTGCTTTCTATCGATTTAAACCAACAGTATCAATAATCAAATCACATAATTTCGATCCTTTTTGTGCACTTGAGAAAAAATGTGCTGTGCATGTATTGTCGCTTGATTATATAAATATATAAACAGTACGTACAAGGTGGACAAAATAAAGCGTAACACATTTTTATCCTCACAACTTATTTGCAGAAGAAATATGTTTTCAAACAAAAGTTGTTTGCTTTGAAGGGGGGACACAGGAATTCCGATGTGAGTTGTGTCGTAGATGTCGTCATTCCTCAAAAAATAGGGGGCTAATTTCTTATGGAACTTGATTTTTTTCCTTCACATGAAAGTTGTATGTACATCTCGTCGAGACATTTTCGACACTATAATAAAGCTCTCTTCGTTAGAATGTCCTGAGATATTTTAAATTTTGTCATATTTTTTAGAATATTCACTTTTCGATGACTGTACCTTCATACTTTTATACTGTCACGCTATTTCTTAAATAGCGGATCAAAAGGGAGAGCGGGATGTTAGGCCTCTCTAAAACGGGTTCCCTCGTGCCCGGAAGGCGGTCGATCAATCGCGAAAGAATTGTTGGGCGCCAGACACGTACGACGACGCGTCACCGAATCGCGAAACAATAGCCGATACTCGCGAAAATCGAAAAAGATCGAGGATACCTTCGGCACGAGGGGCTAGCTAGCTCAACCTAACGGTGGAGGGGCAGGGTAGATGCCGGGCAGCGCTCAGGAATGCGGGGGACGGGTAAATAAGTCGCGCGAAAGTCATCAATGTAATTAACAATAACTACCTTTATTCCGATCGCAGCCAGTTAATAATAGTGAACAACGTGTCTTCCGTCGGTTGACAGGGACGGAGCGAATAACAGCATTTATTTTCTCGGTCGGCGGAGAAACATTATTAACGAGTGACTTAGAAGCGCGTCGGAACAACGGTGACGACAGCGAGTAGTATAAAACGACAGCACGTACAAAATGAATCAAAGGAATAGTGCCGCGACGATCGCAGGCCGCAAAAATACACGCGATGAATTATGCTAACTCCGCTCGCAAGCACCTAAAACGACAGCTAATATGGAATCTAGTACGAAAGAGAAAATACGAGAGATAATACGCAATTGATACGCAAAATTACATAGAGAATGATACGCACGAAATAATACACGAAATAGCGCGAATCGCGAGAAATCCGGAAGTATACGGAATAGCACAGATCGCGACAACGAAGATAATATCGCGAGATATCACAAGAATATCGCGACCGCCGATACAGCGACTAATGCACAAAATACGCTATAATTACGCCGCTCGCGAAATACATCGACAACGGATACGCGGCCCTACGCCGCTCGCGAATATAATCGGGATTCATCCGACAACTTAAACTAATACGAAACGTGCGCGAAAAAACACACGGCCCTCACGCGAGTCGAATCGGGTGCGAACGTGAATACTCGCCGTCGCAACACGTTATCACTCGCGTTTCGCGTACCCCGATATTCGGGGGCTCTCCGGCGCTTCCTCGACCGCTGATCTCCAGAGGCTCGTTCCCTGATACCTAACGCCTACGACAACCGCTTTCGGGGCCCCTCGCGCTTGGTGTCGACCGCCCACCAAACCTAAAATTTACGTCGACAAGACTCTAAGCGACAACCCCAGGCAATAGGGTTCGATCGCAACTTGATCGACTACGAAACGCGAAAATGGCGGGTCGACCACAGAGCGGGAGCGCGACCCCTCGCAGTCCGTTCGTGGCTCACAGAATATCTCACGGGCGACCTCACCGATGCTGCTCCCGTGGATGGTCCTCGCCGGCACGGTCTCCTCGCTCGCTCGGGTCGGCTGCGGCTTGAGATTCCGCTAACGGGCCGGGATTCCACCTCACAAACGCACGGTGACACGACAGCGCGAAACGTGTACTCGGCTCGGCGGGCAGCGCAGAAGAGGAAGAGCGACGTCGCACTCGATCGCGAGTCGAACTCTTCGCCCCCACGCGGGGTTGCGCGACCGCATTGCGCGCCAGCACGGCCGTCATCGACGTCGCGCGTGATCCCTTCGATCCGCGCAACGCAACGCCGTAGATCGGAAGGGCGCCTTGCACCCTCGCTATATTTTTCCGGGTCCGTCTCGCCCTCGTTTTCCTCCGGGGGAGGGGACCGCCTCGTTGTTGGCTCCGGCCGCCGATACTCCATCTCTGGATCCGGCAACTCAGCCCGTTAGGGTCCGCGGCTCGTGATTCCTCGGGCTCGGGGCGCCGTGCGTCCTCGTGACGACACCCGTGACCGCCCCTGCTAGGCTCCCGTGGAGCTCCTCATTCTCCGATCGCCGCCTCGTGCCTCGCCTCGCCGGGCCGCCCCTCTCGAGCCTCTAACGGGTGGGCCGTAAATTCTCGCCGACAGCTTATCCTCGGTGCGGCGTCCTCCTCTTCAATCGGTGGGGCGCCGCTCATAAAAATAACCACAATAAAATAAATAACAATTCTTAACATTTTAACTAATGCCCCTTGGAGATCTCGACGCTCGGTGCACTCCCGGCCCGTCATTGGGCGCGAACCCCGCGCCTTGTGACGGCGGCGGGGACGCTGCCACGCGCGGCGGTGCCGCAACGTCACAATACATAGAATAACAAAATAAAGCGAATAATAATATTATTTTTGACATTTACAATTTTGCAAAATTGAATGCATGTACAAAATGCAATCAAATTTTTAAAAATAATTTTTGCGTTTTTTTTTCAACAAAATCGATTCTTCTTATTCTACGTATAAAAATATCAAGGTAAAATCCTCGAAAAAAGTGAAGACTTTACGAGATATTTCATATATTTTACATCAAAAATATGACAAAATTTAAAATATCTTAGAAACGAAAGAGCTTTATTTTAGTAAAACGTCTCGATGACATGTATAACTTTTATCAGACAAAAATCAAGTTCCATAGAAATTAGTCGTCTTTACTTGAAAACGACGCACATCGGAATCATTACATGTGTCACCCTGCCAAACAACTGTTGTGTAAAAGCAGTTTTTTCTCAAATTAAAAATAACAGTTTTTGGAGGAGTAGATTAAAATGACACCTTGTAAGGGTGAATGCGGTGTAAGGCATACATATTGTTGCGCCCGTGCTGAGACGCCCGTTACATCGAGGCGAATTGCGAAGTGTTGTATATCTCGTCCGGGCGGTTCGGGTACCCCGGAGATGCCCGCCCCGCTCCGTAGTTGGGTCGAGTCTCTGTTCCCGGAGACGATAAAATTTAGGGATATATCGGGTCCGCGACTCTCTGTCGTCTAGGATCGCCGGGGAAATTCAGTGAGCGTTCTGCGTTACACCCTGTGCTTTCTTCACTTGATCGTTTATTACTATCTGATTACACGTCGTCGTCGTTTGGCGGTCTACTGCGTACTGCTCTGTAGCGAGGATCATGACGCTCCGATCCCCACTCCTTCTCTACCGATCTAACAGCGACCGATACGCGACATCCCGCCCGCCTTGAAATATCGGTTTTCAACACCATTGTCATAACGCCAATACATACAGTTTCGATTATATACACAATTTGATTATAATATTACGACTCTCGTTTAACAAACACGTTATAATTTAACTTATTCTCTTATTCGGATATCGGAAGAATACAAATTTTCGTCAACGCGCGCTGTACGACACCACTGTCCGTTCGAACGCTCACAATTTGGACATGTCCCTCCTTATCGGGATGCACTTCTACGATACGCCCCAATCTCCATCTAAGAGGAGTCTGGTTTTCTTTCAAGATCACCATATCGCCAGGCTTTACTCTCTCGCGATCGGGAGCAGCGCTCCTCCACTTAGACCTTGATTGTAATTGAGACAAATACTCCTGACTCCAACGAGTCCAAAAATGTTGCCGCAATTTAATTAACAGCTGATAACGATTCAACCTATTAGTCGGAACCTCCGTCAGATCTTCCTGCCGTATCGCATTTAACGGCGCTCCGATTAAAAAATGCCCCGGGGTCAAGGCAGTGAGATCAGACGGATCGCTCGATATCGGCATCAAGGGTCTCGAATTCAAACATGCTTCGACTTCCGTCAGAAGTGTGTAAAACTCTTCGAATGTGAGGAGCGCATCTCCCAACACCTTTTTCAATCGCGTTTTTGCTGATTTTATACCCGCCTCCCACAACCCCCCCATATGAGGGGCGTAGGGCGGCGAAAAATGCCATTGTATCGATTGCTCTGATAAGAACGCGTCGACCTGCCGATGGTGATCCTGATCCTGCAATAAACTTCTTAACCCCTGCAACTCGTTGTTTACCCCTACGAAATTCGTGCCATTATCCGAATAAATATTTAAACATTTTCCTCGTCTCGCAATAAAACGCCTTAACGAGTTAAGAAACACCGCGGTACTCAAGTCACTAACCAACTCTAAATGGACGGCGCGCGTTGTAAAACATATAAATAAGCACAAATACGCTTTGGCTGTTTTGTTACGTGTAACCTTAATACTAAATGGCCCGCCATAGTCAACACCTACATTCAAGAACGCTCTACCAGGGCTCACCCTGTCTCTCGGTAAATTTCCCATTATTTCTTGCGGGCTTTTGCAGCTAAACCTAAAACAGACTAGACATTTGCGCAGGACTCTCCGGACAGCCGACCTACCCGCTATTATCCAATACTGCTCTCTAATCAGACCTAACAGCGCTTCGGGACCCGCGTGCATATTTTTCAGATGAACGTCTCGAATTATCAACTCCGTCAATTGATCACGCGACGCAAGGATTATCGGGAACTTCTGACTATAAGATAGCGGCGCGTTCTTCAAGCGGCCGCCCACACGCAACATCCCTGTGTCATCCATGAAAGGGTTGAGGGACAATAATTTGCTCTTCTTCGAAATCTGACGCTTTGACTGCAGAGCGGCCTTCTCCGGTGCGAAATACTGTCCCTGGTGATGCCTCACCACAACTCTCATTGCTTCCTCCAATTCTTTCACGGTCGCCCAGCCCGATCGCTTGTCAGCGACTCGCCTACAGTTGTGCGCGAATCTCAAGCAGTAGGCTATGACCGTCTTCAACCGTTTCAAGGAGGAATACCTCCTCCACACGTCCCATTCCGTCTGTACGTTGACGACCGTTGACATCGATACCAGCCTTTCCTCCGGCGCTTCCACCAAGTCTGTCGGCTCCAACGGGTATTCAATCTCTCCCTCCAACCAGGCCGGACCCTTCCACCATAACTCTTGGCTCTCCAGCCTCTCCGGCCCGATACCCCTAGACAGTATATCGGCCGGGTTCTCCTCAGACCTGACGTGATGCCATTGCGATCTCGATGACGTCGCCTGTATCCGGGTGACGCGGTTGGCTACAAATGTCTTCCAATGGGAGGACTCTCGGCTGATCCAGGCCAAAACTACTTCGGAGTCACACCAATAATGCTTCTCATGAACCGGCAACCCGAGTGCCCCGTCGACCTTGTCCATCAACTCCACTAATAGCAACGCCCCATTTAACTCCAGACGAGGCAGGCTGATTTTCTTCACTGGCGCGACGCGTGACTTGGCACAGATCAATCTGCACCATTGCTCATTCTCACTGACCGACCTGAGATACAAACACGCGCCATACGCCTTCTCCGAAGCGTCACAGAAGCCGTGTATTTCGATCCTTAGCGGCGCCGTCAGGACGATCCTCCTCGGGACGCGTACCCTCTCAAGCGTCTTGAGCTGTTGGTAATATCTATTCCACGCCGTATGTAAGTCCTCTGGCAAGGATTCATCCCAGCCGACCTTGCATTGCCATAAACGTTGCATCATAATTTTCGCTCGCGCGATAACCGGATTGATCAAGCCTAGCGGATCGTAAATCTGCGCTATAATCGAGAGGACTCTCCTCTTCGTTACTCTACCTTCTATCGTCACTGTATTCACCTTATACGTAACGAATCCGTCGCGACATCCCAATACAACCCGAGCGTTTTAACCTGATCGCCCAGCGGTCTTTGCGCATTTCTGTCCGCCTGTTCAGGCTCCTCGATAATCTCCGGCAAATTCGATTGCCACTTATGCATCGGAAATCCTCCGGTCAGAAGCACCTTACTTATTACTTCCTTAATTCGCTTCAGTTCCTCTGCGTCGTCTGCTCCCGTGATTAGGTCATCCATGTAGAAATCTTCCAGTATAATCTTACTTATTTTTGGATACTTTCGTTTGCACTCGTACGCCAACTGATGGACACATCTCACCGCCAAGTACGAAGCCGCAGCCTCTCCGAACGTCAACGTATTCAATATAAATTCATAGATGGGGGATGATAAATCGTCTCTCCACAAAATTCGCTGCAAATTGCGCTGTTCCGGAATGATATAGATTTGACGGTACATCTTCGGAATGTCTCCCGTCAACACATAGGGATGCCGTCGAAATTGCGCGGTAATCTCAAATGACCCCTGCTGGATATTCGGGCCGACTCTCATTATTCCGTTAAGCGACTTGCCCGAGGTTGTTTTACAGGCCGCATCAAAAACTACCCTGAGCCTCGTGGTCGTGCTGTCCTCCTTTACGACCGCATGATGCGGCAGGTAATGCACGACCTCATCCGTCGACTCCATCGTCCCGTCGACTCTCGTCATGTGTCCCGATCTTAGATAATCCTCCAGACATTCCTTATACTGTGTCTTCAAACTCGAATCTCGCTCCAATCTCCGACAAACCGACTGCAGTCGCCTAAGCGCAAATCCTCGCGATTCTCCCAAAACGCTGGGCTCCTCTAGCAAAGGAAGGCTAACGATAAACCGTCCATCCGCTGCTCGCCTATGTGTGTTTCGAAAATGTACTTCGCACGGATCCTCCTTTCCCGATGAACCCGATTGCAAACAACCTTCTTCCACCATCCAGAAGCGTTCCATCTGTTCATACAAGTCCGGTTCTCTAACGATTGCGCACAGCGCCGCATTCGACCGACACGTCTGGCTATCCGGAACGGGCGCATTTCCCGCGACTATCCATCCTAGCTTCGTTTTCTGCAGGACGGGTAAACTCCTGCCTAATTTAATTTGCCCTACGCAAAGCAAGTCCCAAAATACGCCTCCGCCTAACAGCACGTCAATCTTGCCCGGCTCCCCGAACTGTCGATCGGACAACTTAATATTTTTCGGAATATTTAACGTGGAAATATCAACTCGTCGTGACGGCGTGTGTTCCGTTATACGATCCATAACTAAAAACCGCAGTTTAACCTTGAATTCGCTAATAGCCGAGTATATTGTTGTGACAACAGCTCCTGTCGCGTCCGCCGTACCACAACCGACACCTGACAATGAGACTTCGATTTCTTGCTCACTCAACTGAAGCCGCTCGCACAGGCCCCTGCGCATTATATTCGTTTGAGAGCCCGCGTCCAGAAAAGCTCTACATACATGTTCGCGGCCGAAACGATCGTGCATCTTCACGGAAGGCGGTTGCAAGCAACACCTGACTACATTTTACCGTTGTCGACATTACTGAATAATTATTCCGATCGGCAAAACTATTTCGGCCTTCTTCGCCGACGCGATTGGGAGTCGAGTCTCGTGTGTCCGATTCCCCCTGTTCCAAGTCAGCCGCCACCGAGGCTCCTTGCCTTCTATTATCACCGTGCAACCACGTATTATGCTTCTGTCCGCATCGCTTGCATCCGCCCGCCGTGCACCTATCCGCAGTGTGATCCCTACGCAAGCAGTTAAAACATAAACGGTGACGCCTAACCTCGGTCATTCTGGCCGCCGCCGTTAACCCCTTGAATTTCGCGCAATTATAAATCGCATGACCACCACGGCATATCGCACAATCTTGTCCCGCAAACTGACTGACGTGAGCGCTTACACTCTCTCCCCTTCGCGCAAAGGGAGGAACCGATTTTTGTGCTAAACCTTTGTTCGGCTGCATCGCCTCTAACACTGCACAATGTCGGGTCAAAAAATCTAGAAGCTCCTGAAGCGTGGGCGCCGCAATCTCGACCGTCTCGGTTTCCCATTTACGCTTCGTGTGAACATCTACCCTCGATATAATCATATGCGTAATGATACTATTCCAGCTTTCTACTGGCTCGCCTAACGTCTTCAAAACTCTAATATGCTTTTGCGTATCATCAATTAGTCTCCTTAACTGTACCGCAGACTCTTTCGCAATGCGACACATCTCAAACAGCGCATGAATATGCTGATATATTAACAACTTTTTATTCTCGAAACGCTCCTTCAATAGAGCCCACGCGATCGCATAATTATCCGCGGATACTTCCAACGACTGCAAAACTTGAGCCGCGTCACCATGCAGACACGACTTTAAATAATAAAACTTCTGAACCCGTTCTAACGCGGGATTATTATCAATCAGCGCTTGAAATGTGTCTCTGAATTGCAGCCAAAGCGCATATGTGCCATCGAATTTGGGCAACTCGAGAATCGGCAATCTTACTCTATCTACTTGACCGCCGTTCTCCGGTCTGTGCTCCACTCTTGCGCGCGCTCCATCGTCCGCTACAGCTACAGCTACAGCTGGTCGGGTTTGTCCCGGCTCGATCCGTCTCCTTAACTCCGCTACTGTACAATAATAGCCGCTCTCGAACATCTCACGCTCCTGGGCTTGAGCCTCGCTCGCGTCAAGCTCCTCTATACGTCCCTGAATGTTTTCGAATTCTTTCCACAGGTCATGTACCTTCTGTAGTCTCGCTCGGCACTCTACAACATCAAGTTAATTCAAAGGTAACGCCTTTGCGAAATTGTAAACACGCGTGAGTTGCCCTTTTATGACCCCTCGCTTTCTCGCCAATATGCCGACGTCCTCGGCCTGCTCGGCCATATTCAAATCGATTTACTCTAACGTTCACGAAATGTACTGAAACGTGTTACTTACATCAACCCTTCGTTAAACCCTGCGTTTGCATGATTTTTACCGTTTTACTCCGATATCCCTCGAGCTCGATTGCTCGGCCTACCGACATGCGTTCTCTCGCCCTGCGCCTCTCGCCGGACGCCGCGCCTTCGAATCGTTCCGTATCAATGTCTCTTCAACTGCCGCTTGCTCACAAGCCCGCAGCCCCAAGAACTCCTCAAGAACTCCTGCTTAGAGATCCGTCGAATCGCTTCCCCGCTAAATCCGGCTCGAAGGACCAATGTTGTATATCTCGTCCGGGCGGTTCGGGTACCCCGGAGATGCCCGCCCCGCTCCGTAGTTGGGTCGAGTCTCTGTTCCCGGAGACGATAAAATTTAGGGATATATCGGGTCAGCGACTCTCTGTCGTCTAGGATCGCCGGGGAAATTCAGTGAGCGTTCTGCGTTACACCCTGTGCTTTCTTCACTTGATCGTTTATTACTATCTGATTACACGTCGTCGTCGTTTGGCGGTCTACTGCGTACTGCTCTGTAGCGAGGATCATGACGCTCCGATCCCCACTCCTTCTCTACCGATCTAACAGCGACCGATACGCGACACGAAGCGTCCCTGACGACCAGCTGTTATCGATTTATTGATTAGCTACGATTGGTTGTTGTTTATTCTGAGTCCCCGTTTCCGAGCGGACGTGTCAGCTGGAATCTCTGCTATTATCCGTGTTTTCTCCAATAAACGAGTCTTTCAGTACCATTATTGTGTCGCCTCATTTACCGCGAGTGAGTGTGAGTGCGAGCGGTGAGACGCGAGCGCAGACCTCGGCAAGCGCAACATTTTTGGGGGCTCGTCCGGGATTGGACGAGCGACAGCGGAACGTGAGAGCGACCGCGGAACGGACGAGCGGAATGGCCTCATCGGCGCCTTTCTCGAGGAAGAGGGCTCGGGCGGGGACACCACAGCCGGACGCCCCGGAAGCGACGTCGTTAGCGGCGACTCTGCAGGCCGTAATTGAAGAAGTGCGGCTGCTGCGCGAGGAGCAAGCGCGGAGGGAGGCGCAGAATACGGAGGAGCTGCGACGTCGGGACGAGGAGCGAGCGGAGGAGCTGCGGCGCCGGGATGAGGAGCTACAACGTCTCCGAAGCTTACAGCTAAGTCCTTCCATAAATAGAGTGACCGAAGAAACGCGGAGTACGGGGGTGCGTTCCGCGTTTCCCGGGGCGGGTGACGAGCGCGCGGGTCCGACGACTTATGGCGTGTTCTCGAGAGTGAGCGGCGCGCGAGCGCATCCGGCGGCTCATACCGCATTTCCGGGAGCGAGCGGCGCGCGAGCGGATTCGGGGGCGCGAGCTGCGTTCTCGGGGGAGAACGACGCGCGCGCGGAGCTAGGCTATAAGCTTAAGCCCGACGTTTTTACGATAGGTCGGTTCCGCTGCGGGAGTTTTTCTCTCAATTCGAGATTATCGCGCGTGCAAATCAGTGGAGCGACGCGTCGAGAACTATCGCGTTGGCTTCGTGCTTAAGAGGAAAGGAGCGCTCGATTCTGGATTCGGTGGAAAATATTGGGAGCTTGGAGTACGCAGAGTTAAAATCGAAGCTGGAGATACGTTTTGGGGAGGGGCACCTCTCTCAGAATTATTATTCACTTTTCACAAATCAAAAACAGAAATTCGGGGAGGATTTTGCGTCACTCGGTTCTGAGCTAGAGAGACTTGCCCGCCTAGCGTACCCTGAGCAGGGTTGGGTCATTTGACCATTTTGAGAGTTTCCTACATTTTTATGTAGGAAACTGTATTATACGTATAAAATGTAGGAAACGTATTATACATAACCATACTGGATCCTTCATATTCACACAGGATGGCATAAGAATTCGACCAATCGCGTTGCTCGATTCGACCTCTGTAAAGTTAGCACCCCAATTTTGGAATTTTGATATAATTGATGGAGTTCTGACCCTTCCCCAAAGAGTTCTAGAGTTCCTGATAGATTAGAAAAAGAGTTCTAGCTATTTAACCCAGAAAAGAGCGGTTTGAAGTTTTGGGGTGCCAACTTCACGATTTCATGATTCAAAAATCGGCGATATCTTATTAATTTCAATTTGGATCGATTTTTCACCTTAATACTTTTCGATAGAACTCTTGAGGTGCTATCCAGAACTCTAAATAAATTATAAATTTTCCCGCAAAAAATTTTTCAAACTTAAAAATTTCTCAATTTAGCTAACAGAATTGACGAGAACTCTTTCAATTTTGCCTTTAGCGATATGATTCATAAGGATAATCTTCAGAACTTTTGGGGTGCTACCCAGAACTCCGAAGAAAACGTTTGTTTTCCAAAAAAAATTTTCAAATTTAAAATATACTCAATCCAGCCAACAGAATCAACGAGAGTTCTTTAATTTTGCCTTTAGCAATATGATTAATAAGGATAATCTTTAGAACTCTTGGGGTGCTACCCAGAACTCGGAAGAAAACATTGGTTTTCCCAAAAAATTTTTCCGAAATTAAAATATACTTAATGTAGCTAACAGAATCAATGAGAACTCTTTCAATTTTGCTTTCAGCGATATGATCCGTAAGGATATTCTTCAGAACTCTTGGGATGCTACTCAGAACTCCAAAAAAAAACGTTGTTTTTCCCAAAAAAATTTTTTTAAATTAAAATATACTCAATCCAGCTAACAGAATCAACGAGAGCTCTTTCAATTTTGCTTTTAGCGATATGATTTGTAAGAATAATCCTTAGAAGTCCTGTAGCGCTACCCATAACGTTTGACAAATCGCAGGATATCCGAAAAAAATATTTGTGGATACTTGAAAAATATCAATTATAATCGAAATGTTAAATCCAATATTAAAAAAGTTTTCAAGATTTATTTCTCAGATTGAAATTTGTTAAGTTCTTTTGGATAAATTTTTTTGGTGAGGATTTTTAACATTTGCTTGAGTGTTACATGCTACAATAAGAAATTAGGAATAATGAATTCAGAAATTGAAAAATCGCTATAATTTCTTTTAGTTTCGATTTTTGTGCCTTTATCGTTCTTAAAGTAAACTAAATAGAACTCGTAAAAGACTTCAGAATTCCGATGAAAACATCAAATTTATTACAGATCATTTTTTCCTAGGTTTTTTGGGAAAAGATATGAGGAAATTAAAAAGAAAAAATTATTGTTTTATTGAGTAAATATAATATAATATAGTAGGTATTACGTATAACATTGCGTATAATCAAAGTATAGAGTAAATTTAAGATTGCATATAATGTATAATATTGCTCTTTATTAATTATTCTACAATATGCGATTATTATATTATTAATAGTTGTCAGTTATACTTTTACGAACATGATGACATGCGGCATAATTTCTTCTGTTGTTATAGCATGTCGCTTATCATACATATCATCATATTTATACCAATTAATGATATTATTTACGTAAGCAACATAGTGACCACTATTGCCGCGCCCTCGATATGCTACAATACCTGCAAGGCGATAATCTTGATTTTCAATGTTGATAATTTTCTGTACGTCGTCCAACTGAAATACCTGAGAAAGACGTTCAAATTATTGTTAGCCGGTTATTGCGATAAATATTACCACATTCTCCGGTAATCGAATTGGTAAGACGCCCGAACGGAATGCGAGAGGTTCCAGGTTCAAACCTTGGCTTGGGTAATATTTTTCGCAATAAGTTCTTTACAGTGATTTTAATATTAAATCAAATTGATTTAATTAGGGTGGGGAGAAGGGATTTCTAATGTTCCAATAATAACTGTGTTTTAAGTCCGACAAATAATCGGCGCGCAGTTTAATATGTTGGAAAAATATCGCGTATAATATAGAAATATTGTTGCGCTCGCCGAGTCCGCGTACGCGTCTCACCGCTCTCACACACACTCACACTCGCGCAACCGGCACACGCGGAAAAGAGGCGACACAATTTAAGGAACTGTAACTCGTTTATTACAAAGACAAGAGTAATACAGATATTCGAGCTGACACGTCTGTTCGGAGACGGAGGCTCAGAAACAACAACCAACCGCTGTCAATCAATAAATCCATAACAACTGGTCGTCAGGGACGCTTCACAACTCGCGGCGATGTAACGGGCGTCTTAGCACGGGCGCAATACTGCCCCCCTTCTTCAAGATTGTCGTCCCGACAATCCTGGAGGGCAGTTTCCAGGAGACACGGCTCTTCTTCGGCGCAGACTCCAGGGCATTAGGTCGGCTTTCTGCCCTACTCCGAGCTGCTGCTACGGGTTACCGGGCGCCAATCCTTCTTCAGCCCAATCCGCCCGAAGTTCCGGACTCGTATCTTCCTCGCAGACTCCAGGGCACCAGGTCGGCTTCCTGCCCTCCCCGAGCTGCTGCTGCGGGTTACCGGGCGCCGACCCTTTCCGGGCCCAATCCGCTCAGCTCCGATACGACGTCCTCTTCCCAGCCGGTACCAGAAGAGGTCCCCATTCGGCACTTCCAGAGGAAACTGGCCAGGCTCCCCTTCGCCGACTCCAGGGCGACCTTCCTCCAGCTTCTCCCCCGCAGAGGCTCCGTTTCAAGGTCCGCACGCGAAATCCGAAGTCGTCGTCCTTCTCGGCCATCGTCCGGTCGTCGCCGCTCTTCTTCAAAATCTTCGGACAAGGGGGGGGGGAAACTTCCCATGGACCCTGCGCCCCGCAGGGCTCCCCGAGTCCCCGCCCGGCATTCGCCCTATGGCCCACGGGAAAACCATGGGTCAAAAACCGTGGGCAGGCGGCTTCTTCCAACAGTTGTCAACTTGGTGGAAAGACTTGGTTGGACGACAAACCGCTTCTTAACTCAGGGAATTTCTTTCATCTTTCAGGGACAAAGACTTCCCTTTAACAAAAATAAGATAACACGCAGTAACATGGAACAAACGTAAACTTTTCTAAAAAAAACTCCTAAGCAGCCTTTCGGGTTCCGATTCCCTAAGAACTCGCGTAGGTCACTCTCCCCCCGCCGAGAGTAACTAATCCGCGTTTCCCTTTCTCGCGTTCTCGGGACATTCCGCCCGGAAATGCCCGACTTTTCCACACAGCCAGCATTCCTTCGAGGAAGCGCGGAACCGATTATTACACGAGAAACCCTCGCGGCCATTTTCCTCCTTCTTTCTCTTAAGCTTTTCCTCACTTTTCCTATACACATCGCCCTTCTTCTCCCCTTTTTCGAAACGCTTACCAAAATTCTCCCCGTGAATAGCCTCAACAGCATTCGCCCTCTCAACTGCCATTTTCAAGGAGGTAACTCCTTCCAATTGGAGAGTTCTCTTAACGAAACTGTCCGAAAGCGCCGAAATAAATTGCGAGCACGCAACTTTATCCCGGACCGCGTAAGGGCACTCGGGGTACGCCAGGCGGGCAAGCCTCTCCAACTCCGAACCGAGAGACGCGAAATCCTCCCCGAATTTCTGTTTTCGATTCGTAAACAACGAGTAATGATTCTGAGAGAGGTGCCCCTCCCCAAAGCGTAATTCTAGTTTCGACTTCAATTCCGCGTAATCCAGGCTCCCAATATTCTCAATCGAATCCAGAATCGAGCGCGCCTTTTCCCTTAAGCACGAGGCCAGCGCGACAGTTTTCGACTCGTCGCTCCACAGATTCGCACGCGCGATTATTTCAAATTGCGAGAAAAACTCCCGCAACGGAACCGTCCCGTCATAAACATCGGGCTTGAGCTTGTACCCCAGCTCCGCGCGCGCGTCGTTCGCTCCCGGAAACGCAGTACGATCCGCCGGATTTATCCGCGCACCGCTCACTCCCGGAAACTCGCGAAAAGCCGACGGACCCACGCGCTCATCGCCCGCCCCCGGAAACGCAGAACGCACCCCCGAACTCCGCGCTTCTTCGATCGCTCTATTAACGGAAGAACTTAGCTGTATGGAATTCCGGAGACGTAGTAGCTCCTCATCCCGACGCCGCAGCTCCTCCGCTCGCTCCTCGTCTCGACGTCGCAGCTCCTCCGCATGTTGCGCCTCTCTCCGCGCTTGCTCTTCGCGCAGCAGCCGCACCTCCTCGATCACGGCCTGCAGAGTCGCCGCCAAGGTCGGCGCTTCCGGGGCGTCCGGCTGCGGTGTCCCAGCCCGAGCCCTCTTCCTTGAGGAAGGCGCCGAAGAGGCCATCCCGCTCGTCTGCTCCACGGTCGCTCGTCCGATCCGCGGTCACTCGTCCTATCCCGGACGAGCCCCCAAAAATGTTGCGCTCGCCGAGTCCGCGTACGCGTCTCACCGCTCTCACACACACTCACACTCGCGCAACCGGCACACGCGGAAAAGAGGCGACACAATTTAAGGAACTGTAACTCGTTTATTACAAAGACAAGAGTAATACAGATATTCGAGCTGACACGTCTGTTCGGAGACGGAGGCTCAGAAACAACAACCAACCGCTGTCAATCAATAAATCCATAACAGCTGGTCGTCAAGGACGCTTCGCAACTCGCGGCGATGTAACGGGCGTCTTAGCACGGGCGCAACAATATTATTAAGCTATCTAAGATCCAAGCTTGGACCGTAAATGGCTCTTTTCTTTGTCTATCGATTGTATATTTTAACGGTCTTAATATATATTAATTGTTTATTCACGTCGCCTGAGAAAGACGTTTAAACTATTGTTAGGTGGTTATTGCGATAAATATTACCACATGCCCCGGTAGTCGAATTGGTACGACGCCCTAACGGAATACGGGAGGTTCCAGGTTCGAACCCTGGCTGGGGTAATATTTTTCGCAATATGTTCTTTACAGTGATTTTAATATTAAATCGAATTAATTTAATTAGGGAGGGGAGGAGGGATTTCTAATGTTCCAATAATAACTGTGTTTTAAGTCCAACAAATAATCGGCGCGCAGTTTAATATGTTGGAAAAATACGCGTATAATATAGAAATATTATTAAGCTAAGATCCAAGCTTGGACCGTAAATGACTCTTTCCTTTGTCTATTGATTGAAATACCTTTCTTTCAACGTTAATCTCGTGGAGATATTTGTCATCAGAGAGGATACTCGTATCAATTAAAATATGCGGCCCGTATTTAATGGTTTCAACGGTGTTAGCTTTACAAGTGTGGCATGTTCCACTCGTATAGGCTGCTTTCTGTATTGACTCTTGTATGCAATGTAGACCGTTTTGCAATATTACATTTACGTCGATGCTTACTAACGGCAATTTTCGGATAATTGTTTGATTGCAATTTTTGCAGATCTTCGTTCTTGTGCAACTTGGAGTTGTTTGAAACAAATATTCTGCTAAATGCGCAGCATTACAATTTGCATTCAGCGTGTATATTTGCGAGTGCACGTCGTTATTTTCAAAATTGGCGTACCACGAAGTATTTGTGCTCGCAAGATATAATGTTTTGCGCAAAGTTTGCCGTTTTGTATTATATCCTGTGCTAAAGTTAATGTGGGATTATCTATGGTCATCACTGCAGTTTTATATGCACAGTACGAAGCAAATGCATACATGACAACTTGTAAAATAGAATCAAACGCGCATGTTTCTCGAATGACAAAATGAATTTTATCTATGCATACGGAGCTACAAATGCTACCATTTTTTAGTAACGGCAGACCAACCGCAACGTCTGATTTTAAGTGATCCCAATCTGGACAATCGTCAAGATAAGTAGCTTTTTTTGGTTTCTCGACATGATTACTAGAAGTACTCTTATTGTCAGTATTTTTAATATTATGAAGACCTCTCCAGTTTTCAGTTTCATTCCAAGAATCACAATGTGAATTGGCTATAATTTTGTCATCTTTCTTTAAATCTTCTTGGTTTATTGGTAAAGAAACTGAATTGCTCGAAATATTTGTGATTTCATCATCTTGCGTGACGAAAGAATGAGTATCCTCTTCGCAATGCATACGGTTAATTTTATCGGAAGCTAATCAAGAGACACGGTAGTGTCTCGCGCCAAGTACGCGCGGAGCGAGACAGCCGTGGCTCTATATACGCGACGCGACGAGTTGCGAGTACCCGAGATTTTTAGATCTCGATAACCAGTGAACGGATCGAGTTCTAACTAGGCTTATCGTAAAGCTTGGACTAAATTTATATAAGAAAAATGTTTTTATTTTTCCGCTACGTGGCCTACGAAAAAATATATTGCGATGCAAAAGTCCAGACCTGAAAATTTTACATTAAGATACGTCGTCGTCACTTTCACATCCTCGCCACGGTGCGCGGCGCGCCGTGGTGGTGGGGGGTAGCGTCACTTTCATACTCTCGCCACGGTGCGCCGCGGCGCCACTGTTTCGTGTCACTTTTATTTTCCTTAGTTCGATCGATCGATCATCACATGTGAGGTGATTACTATCCATCTGATAATACTGTCGAATTGGTACGTACAAATTAATATTGCATGTTTATACACACGACGCGACGAGTTGCGAGTACCCGAGATTTTTAGATCTCGATAACCAGCGAACGGGTCGAGTTCTAACTAGGCTTAATGGATAGCTGGGACCAAATTTATATAAGAAAAGTGTTTTTATTTTTTCGCTACGTGCCCTACGAGCGGAGATATTACGATGCAAATTCCGATCCTGAAAATTTTCATTTAAGAAACGTCCACGTCGTCGTCGGACATATCGTAATATCTCCGCTCGTAGGGCACGTAGCGGAAAAATAAAAACACTTTTCTTATATAAATTTGGTCCAAGCTTTACGATAAGCCTAGTTAGAACTTGATCCGTTCACTGGTTATCGAGATCTAAAAATCTCGGGTACTCGCATCATCTTCTATCGGCCCGAACGTTGTTTACGACGACGGATCGGGCCGGCTCGGCCTCGCTCGTCACGCATAACGCGGAGCGTGCGACACGCGGGGCGCAAGCGGGGCACGAGCGCGCGCTCGGGTAGATACGCGATCTTTTAAATTGTTGAACAATTTCGAGAGCGGAAATTGATCTAATCGAAATATCTTGTGTAAAATACAGTATACCTTCACTCTTCTTATGCTTTCGCTGCTCTAATCTAACAGTGTATCTGATACAATGGTATTTTGCTTAAAATATGTAACAATATGTTTGATTTGTGCAATTTTTTTTTCAAGACCCGTTGTGTCTTTTTTACTTTCTCTGTTCTGTTATATATTTATACTTATTTAAAATATTAGTAGGGGAAGGTGCTGCACCTTGGAATACTTTTAAGTTATTTATTTTTCTGAGCCACAGTTTTAATTTAAAAATTTTGAAAAAAATATATTATTAAAGTACATATATATATCTTCTAATAAAAAAGGATTCAAATTTTTATTACCATCTGGTAAGAAAGTACTACAAAAATTTTTTACAATTGGTAATTTTGTTTCAAGGTACAGCAGCCTTGCTGTATCTTAGAACACCTGTGAAAAATTGTAATTTAAAAAAAAAGTAAATTTTTTCAAAAAAATATAATATTTTATTAAATTTAGTTACATTTTGGTGAATTATTAAACTGAAAAATAAATAATGAAATCTAACGAGATAAATCATTATCGTCATAAATAAAAACAGCCGTTCTCTTATTTCATGAATTTGATAAGTAATCTTGCGTGTTTTACTTAATTGTTTTTACTTTTTTTCTGATAAAATATTTATTAATAAAATAAAACAAAGAGGAAAAAATTGTTGATAAAATGAAATTAAAAAATAAAATAATATTACGCTTAAGTCTAATGAGTTATTTAAGCATCTCTTAACAGACAATAAAATCAGGGTCGTCTAAATCTTCACTGTCCGAATTATCTTTTAAACTTAATTTTCTTTTTTGCAGCTAATACATCAAACGCCATAATATACCAATTAAGACGACGACGATCCGCCGTGCTGTTTTTCTCTTCGCTCTTATCGCGTTACATTTGCGTACGCGATCGCGTCTAAGCTTCTAAGAAATCACAGAATATTGTGAAGTAAAATATCTCAAGTGATTAATAGTATCGACTCAGAATACTTCTATAAATTTAGAAAGTCTGTTGTTTATTTAAAAAAAAATAAATTTAAGAAAACTGTGCGATAATTTTAGAAAAACTTTTATTAGTCTATTAAAATTTATTATTTATTATTTATGTAATTATATAAATTTTTTCAAGACGATATTAGATAAGAAGAATTTAAACTTTTATTTTACAAAGTTTATTGTATCACGATTAGAAAATTAAAGATAGAAAAATTAATATGATAAGTATCGATTTTTTATAATGTTTTGCTGATCAAATATACACACAAATTTTCCACATTCCGCACGAATGTCACTGTGTGATAAATTGGGCGGTAAGACAATATCGTAGACCCCTTAATTCCAAAATAAAAGAGCGGGAAAATTGTGGCTGCAGTGGCATTATCGTATTTAGGACGTATAACGTTGAAGTTTTTTGTCTCCCCTTTTGCCTCCCTTTTTGACTCCCGAAATTTACCTTTTATTCTATAACTCGATATTTCCATTGAACTAATGAAACAATTGCTTTCATTAGCCTCTATTATCTATGGTTATTTACATATTTTTAAAATTGCATAATACGTTTTTCATCATTCTGAACATTCTTGCTGTTTTTATTTCGTTATGCTGAATGCTTATTTAACAAATCGAAAAGTTACAAATGTGTAGGCGATTCGAGCCGCAAGTTTCGTGAATGTATCTATAAACACTGCACTTTTCTTCGCACGTCGAGAAGGATGACAGATTAGGTTACTGTTGTAACGCTAGAACAAGTGTCGTTATCGTCAGAGTTCAAGTTGCAAGTCATCGATGAGGTTACGATAACTGTCACGACGATCAAAATCAATTATTATCGATCATTGGATAGTCGGTGAAAATTACATGGTAATTAGTTTTTAATAAATTACTTAAAAAGTTAGAATACTTTAGTATTGTATTTTCGTGCTGTTAAAAAAATCGATGTCGATAGACATTATGGCGTTTGATGTATCTATAACAAAAAGAGGTGATATCCGTACAAAATTACCTTTTACAAAAAGGTAAAAAAAAGACGCCAAGCACGCGTGGTGTACCTTGAAAAAATCGAAGTAGTTATCTTTGTACCTCGAAAAAATCCAAGTAATATCTTTACCTTGAAAAAATCGAAGTAATATATTTATTAAAGAAAAAAAGAAATGATATCTTTAAATTATGCGCCAATTAAATGTATATTATATCAAAAAATAACTATTGTTCTTTTAAAAAATGTATTCCCATTGAAGTGAAAAAATTAATATAAAATATGAAAAATTTTAGTGAAAAAAACTTGGCGTTGCTAAATTTTAAAATATTTGAAAGCAATAAATAACTAATTTAAAATATTAAATTGATAATTACAATGTGAATGTAGACTTTCACACATTAATTTAAAGTACTTTTTCCATTTATAGAAATTGTTTTATTAATATATATTATTATGTTTAGCAGCGCCAAGTTTTTTTCACTAAAATTTTTCATATTTTATATTAATTTTTTCACTTCAATGGGAATACATTTTTTAAAAGAACAATAGTTATTTTTTGATATAATATACATTTAATTGGCGCATAATTTAAAGATATCATTTCTTTTTTTTTTTAATAAATATATTACTTCGATTTTTTCAAGGTAAAGATATTACTTGGATTTTTTCGAGGTACAAAGATAACTACTTCGATTTTTTCAAGGTACACCACGCGTGCTTGGCGTCTTTTTTTTACCTTTTTGTAAAAGGTAATTTTGTACGGATATCAATTTACCGCGTAGATATTCCACATGTTGTAAAATGAATTTGTCAACTCGCATAGGAAGTTGACCATCGAATGCTCTACACTTAAGATTGGCAAATTCGGCTTCTACGGAAGATGAAGTGGCAGTATTCTCGCCAGTTGCAAAAATAGGTTTCATTACGGCTGTCCATAAAGGTATATGCTTCAAAAGTATTTTGGGTAAAAGTTTACAATAACTTACACAGCTCGGATTACTTTGACCTTGACATATGTTGTCAAGGTCACCCTCCTGAGTGACCTTCAGAAGGTTTTAGTCGGCGGTCGCTGTTTATTAAAAAGTTATAAACAAAAAAATTTGACAAATATAGCAGTTATTTTGAGTATTGAAAGGCATAAACGACCTTGACCTTGACATATGTTGTCAAGGTCCCCTTCCTGAGTAACCTTCAGAAGGTTTTAGCTGGCGGTCATTGTTTATTAAAAAGTTATAAACAAAAATAGTTTGGTGGGAAAATTATTTAAAGCAGTGAATTGTTGGTATATTGAAAGAAAAGTTATTTAAAGCAGGGATTTGTAACTTTCCTTTCAATATACCAACAATTCACTGCTTTAAATAATTTTCCCCACCAAATTTTTTTTGTTTATTAAAAAGTTATAAACAACTTTCTAAGTTGAAGCACATACAAAGCACACATTTGTAAACGCGTCACTAACCTATAGGTTAGTGGCGCGCTTTACAAGTATGTGCTCTCTATGTTGAAGCACATACAAAGCACACACTTGTAAAGCGCGCCACTAACCTATAGGTTAGTGACGCGCTTTACAAGTATGTGCTTTGTAAGTTAAAGCACATACTCGCGAAATAAAGTATTCTCTGCTTTAAAAAAAAAACGTAATATTAGTCGTTTATGCTTTCCAATACTCAAAATAGCTGCTATATTTTAAACTTTTTTTGTTTATAACTTTTTAATAAACAGCGACCGCCGACTAAAACCTTCTGAAGGTCACTCAGGAGGGTGACCTTGACAACATATGTCAAGGTCAAAGTAATCCGAGCTGTGTAAGTTATTGTAAACTTTTACCGTATTTTGAAGTGTTTTATAATCTGCGGCATAAAGAATGCATTTACGTTGTCTCCATCTTGTGATTTGGAAGCAATGGTCTTTGCATCTTCTATTATAGATTCAGTCCAATGTGTCCAACTCGTGGTCGAATCTTCATCCTCCTCCATTTGAAATTCAGTCTCCTCGTCATTGGATGTTTCTTCTATCTCGGTTGCGCTTCCTTTTATGATTGTATTTACATATCTCAGATGATTTTCAGAATCCAGATATGTGTTATCTTCGCGTCTTCCAATTTTTTGACTTAATGCCACAACTAATGTCGACTTCAAGAGATGCTGCACTTCTTCAAATGACGTCATTCGGCAAGCATGAGCCACGCTTTTTAAAAAAAATTGTCTTACTTTTGGAGGTTTTCCTTTAAGACAACTCCATCTAGTTACCATAGCTATTACATGACTAACGTCTAATCTTATATAGCAACAAGGTTTACATTGCTGTAGTTTTAAAATTAACATATTGTAACATATTTGCAAGTAATCTGCGAGATCAGCAGATCTTGCAAAAGCGCAAGAAAGCGCTATTAAAATGGCTTTACTAAAGTCGCAAACTGCTATTTGTGGTATTGGCGCGCCACTGCGTAGTATTTCTAAAAGAAAATACGTAATCAATGCAGCATCATGCTTGGAACTTGTCATTTGAAAGACCGGTATGCTTTCCATTCCGCAGACGCATACGCATTGATAGAGAAATATATGCGAAGATTTTTGTCCTTCGGGAAGTTTTATCCTCTTTGCGATACTGCCAGTTGCATCAATAGCCAAATAAGAATTAGCCTGTTTAGTATTCAGTTTGTACAGTATTTGTCGTTCTTCCATCCAATATAGGCAATAAAAAGGATCCAGTCCTAAAGAACGAATAATACCTGAAAGTAATAATTAATATTAACAAGACCGTCATATACAATTAATTTAGACAAAATTGCCATTTGCGATCCGAGCTCGGATCTTGGTAGCCTAATACTATTTTCTGTGTATATTGTTATACCTGAAAGATTAGTGTACTTTGCGAGTCTCAAGTTTACCAATGGATCATTTGTTCTCACATTTAGTCTTCTGTCTAATTCTTCTTGCTTTGCTTTACGTAATACAGTAGCATCGTAAAGCATTGGCGGAATTTTGCCGCCAAAATGCATCAATCGCTTGGCCTCTTCTGTTCTCCATATGCTGGCGTGTTTTCTACCATCGATAAGTTTTCCCGCGACTTCGATTCTACGATCGCCTTTTAACTATCGTTTCTTTAAATGTGTAATCGGCGACTGAAAGACTTGCAAATGGCATTCAAAAACCGCATGCATTTTCTTACGTGGTTTCTCATAGAGGTAGCCTTTCAGTTTTGATTTACATTCTTTGCATTTAACTACAAAGTATGTGTAACATTTCGCATTCTGCTCAGTATAAACTTTCGCGTATTTAAATGAGAAAGCACATGTAATATTTGTTTGTTTCCAAATTTCCTCGGCAAAAATATGAGTCCATTTGCCTGCTTTTAAGGTCAAATATTTTTGTTCACCATATAATTTTTTGGTAGGTTTTATTTCAGACCAAATTTTGTTCGAAATTGTCAAAGAAAATGTTTGTGCACTTATAATTTTACATCCAGACGTTTCCAACGTTTTGACACTGTCTTTCGATATATTGGCTGCGTCACGATTTATGTCGAAAACATGCAATACATGATCATGTAAACCATTGCGATTTTTCTTTAAAGTTGTATAAATATGTTTTGCATTCATTGGCGAACCGCCTTGTAGCATCGCAACCGAAATGTTACTATATACAGCGTTGGATGGGGGTAATATGTTTCCAACATCATCTACCGTTTTGTATTCGATGTGAGTCAACAGTTCAGCCAAAAGCTTCTTGTCGTACATTTTGCAGAATAACACAGAAAAACAATGCGCGGGATCAGCACAGCTAAAGACGCAAACGACTACTGAGCGCCGTCCACCCAGCATATACTTATGTGAAGAAAAGACAATTGAGAAGCGATCGTAGAATCGAAGTCGCGGAAAAAATTGAAAGACGAAGAACCGTTAGGGACATGTTATATACACAAGGGCATAACTGACTACCACTAAAAAGGATATAATAATCTTTATAGAATCACTTATACATATACTCGCATTTCAGTTGTAATACTATAAGACAATTCGTGTATGAGTGTAAGCATATTTATACAACTTTAAAAAAAATTGTAATGATTTATATGATTACGTATTGCGTGTTTTCGACATAAATGAATGACCACAATTATTATATCGAAAGACAGTATCAAAACGATAGAAACGTTTAGATGTAAAATTGTAAGCGCACAAATATTTTCTTTGATAATCTCGAATAACATTAGGTCTAATATAAAACTCGCCAAAAAAATTATATAATAATAAAAAATATCTAACTTTAAAAGCAAACAAATGTGGAAACAGACAAATATTACATGTACCTTCTCATTGAAATGTACGCGAAATTGTAAGCAAAATGCGAAGTATTACACATATTTCGTAGCTACATGCAAGGAATGTATAAATTGAAATTAAAGATTACCTCTATGAGAAATCATCTAAGAAAATGGATTTTGATGCATTCGCCGATGCTTTACAACGCTACAGTATTACGTAAAGTAAAACAGGAGCAATTAGACAAAAGATTAAACGTAAAAACAAACGATCCATTAATAAATTTGAGAATCGCAAAATATACTAATCTTTCAAGAATTATTTGCTTTTTAAAACCGGACACCTTTTATTGCATGGCAGTTTCTTCTAAATTGATTGTATATCATGACTTCCTTGTTAATATTAATTATTACCTACAGAAATTCGATTTTTAAAACTGGATCCTTTTTATTGCATGTATGGATGGAAGAACAACTACTTTACAAACTGGATAGGTACTAAACAGGCTAATTCTTATTTGGCTATTGATGCAACTGGCAGTATCGCAAAGAAGATACAACTTCCTGAAGGACAAAAGTCATCGCATATATTACCACAAATGGCAGTTTGCAACTTTGGTAAAGTCATTTTAATACCGCTTTCTCGCACTTTCGTAAGATCTGCCTATCTCACAGATTACTTGCAAACATGTTACACGTTGATTTTAAAAATACAGCAATGTAAACCTTGTTGTTATATAAGATTAGACGTTAGTTATGTAATAGAGCAATGGTAGCAAGATGGAGTTGTCTTAAAGAAAATCTCCAAAAATTAGAAGTTTTTAAATAAAAAACGTGGCTTTTCTTGCTGAATAGCGTTATTTAATGAAGTGTAGCATTATTTTTTTAAAGTCGATATTGATTATGGTTCTAAAATAAAAAAAATGGAAGACGTGGAGATAACAAATATCTAGAATTTGAGTCATCTTGAGATGTGTAAATACAGTCATAAAAGGAAGCACAATAGAAGACAACTAATTGACGAGGAGACTGAATTCTAAATGAAGGGGGATAAAGATTACGAGTTGGACACATTAGACTTAATCTGTAACAGAAGATACGAAGACCATTGCTTGTAAATCGTAAGATGAAGACAAAGTAAATGCATTATTATAAAATTATAAGATACGTACATTATAAAAAATACTTAAAGATACTTTTGAAACATATAGAAACTTTATAGACAGAGAGCTATAATAAAACTATTCTCGTAAGTAAAAAAAACTGTCACTATGTTTTCCATAGAAGCCAAATTTGCCAATCTCAAATAAAAAGCTTTCAATGGCCAACTTTCTATGCGAGACGACAGACAAATTTGTTTTACGATATGTGCAATATCTACACGGCAAATTGGTAACTTCCCCGAAAATTAACCGTATGCATTGCGACAAGGATACTCACTTATTAAATTTACTATGTAAAATACTAAATTTTACAATGACCTTCCCTCTGCCATAAGATCCTCATCCTCCTTGTCTTCTTTCCGTACAGCTGCATCCACCTTCATTTCATCGACTGCATTTCCTAACAGAAATGCATCTCAACCTGCGCATCACTAATTGCTTGCACGGTACGTCGCGTCTGTTAACGCGCACGCGTGTGCGTGTGTGTGCGAGTGTGTGCATCTGCGTTTTGTATATATGTATTGTAAATTCTCCGGCGTGCGTGTTGTACCATATAGGTTTGTGTGTGTGTGTGTTCAATTTTTTATTTTTTTTTTTACTCTCGCGAGCGAATCAATCAATTATTTCTGTAAGCGTTTGTTTGTTAATCGTTTTATACTATAACGTACACTGTCTCCATTGGTAGGCGTAGTAACAACGTGTTGATGCCTTACCATTTGCGTGCTCTCTTTATTTCATATTTATACTTTCTACAACTTGTACCTCCACCAAGCATCGCAATAAATTAAAAAATTAAATTAAATTATTCACGCAGTGTGTCGTTCTAGGATTAAAAATACAGACAATATAAGTACTTCCAATAATCATCTTGAAAAACAAAAAAGCAACTTACCTTGCCGGTTATCCTGATTGTGATCACTTAAACAGACACCGCAGAGTTGGTATACCATTTTTTAGAAACCAATACTTAGAAACGATAGCGTGTGTACTTTCGTATACACATATAAAATCCATTTTATCATTCGAGAAACATGGGCGTTTGACTCTACTATTACAAGTTGTCATGTATGCATTTGCCTCGTGCTATGCATATGAAACTGCAGTGATGACTACAGATAATCTCATATTAACTTTAAAACAAGATATAATACAAAGCGGAAAACTTTGCGCGAAACATTATCTTGCAAGCAAAAATAATTGCTATGTGCCACGCTAATTTTTCAAACAATGACGTACACTTGGCAAATATCCACGCTGAATGCAAATTGTAATGCTGTGCATTTAGCAAAATATTTATTTCAAACAACTCTCTCTCCAAGTTGCATAACAGCGAAGATCTGCAAAGATAGAAATTAATCAATTATCCGCAAATTGCCGTTAGCAAGCATTGACGTAAACGTAATATTACGGAATGGTCTACATTGCATGCAACAGTCGATGCAAAGAGCAGCCTTTACGTATGGAACATATCTTTAAAGCTAACCATTTTAAAACCACTGAAAACGGGCCGCATATTTAACTTAATACGAATGGACCTACTGATGACGCATATCTCCATGCGATTAATGTTGAAAAAATATATTTTGGTTAAGCGAAGTGTGCACACAACATTATCAACATTGAAAATCAAGATTATTACCTTGCAGGTATTGTATCATAACGAGAGTGCGGCAATTGCTGTAACTATGTTGCTTATGTAAATAATATCGTTAATTGGTATAAATATATAATATGCATGTTGTTAAACAATATATTATAGTTACAGAAGAAATTATTTTGCGCCGCATGCCGTCATGTTTGTAAAGATATACAAATCATTATTAGAAAGATCACTGTTAAAAATATAACAATCTAATATAATAGAATTTTGAATAGAATCATTGATAAAAAGAGCCAGCAGTATAATATTATATGTAATATTTATTATTACGTAATATTTACCCAATATGATATTTAGACACAATTTCATCTATAAGAACTTAAAAATTTCAATCTGAGAAATAAAGAATCATGTAAACTCTTCTTATGTTTGACTTAACGTTTCGATTACTAATTGATATTTTTTAAGTACCCATAAATATTCTTTTCGGATATTTAGAAATTTGTTAAAAGTTATGAATAGCGCTACAAGAGTTCTAACGATTAACCTTAATATTTGAAGCGCTAAATTGAAAGTTCTCGTCGATTCTGTTACCTGAAATAAAAATATTTTAGTTTAAAAATTTTTTTGGGAAAACTGACGTTTTCTTCGAAGTTTTGAGTAGCACCCCGAGAGTTCTGAAGATTATCCTTATGAATCATATCGGTAAAAGCAAAATTGAAAGTGTTCTCGTCGATTATGTTAGCTAAATTGAGAAATTTTTAAGTTTGAAAAATTTTTTGCGGGAAAATTTACAATTTGTTTAGAGTTCTGGATAGCACCTCAAGAGTTCTATCGAAAAGTATTAAGGTGAAAAATCGATCCAAATTGAAATTAAAAAGTTATCGCCGATTTTTGAATCATGTTGGCTGGATTGAGTATATTTTAAATTCGAAAAATTCTTTTGGGAAAACAAACGTGTGCGCGCGCGGGAAATTAGAAAGATTAATTAGCGAAATATATGTACAGTTTATTTACAATATTTACAGAGTTCAGTTCCGCGAGCAACAGAAGAATAGCCGTGACGACGGAGTATTCTGAGTCGATTCCGCGAGCAACGGAAGCGTATCCGCTACGGCGGTTTATTTAGTATGCAAGCGCCAAAGAATAGACACGAAAGATCGACCGCAAGCTACGACGAGTCTTCGCGAATAAGCTATCTTTTACACTTGGACTAAATTCGACAAAATGCCTGGAAAGAGCTCCGCTCCGGGGTTTTATCTTCTTGTCTCTCTAGAAGGTTCCTTACCCCCGGATGCGTTAAAAATTCTCCGCAGCCAATCAGCCGTCGACAGCCCTAAGTTAATTTGAACTTGTCTAATAACGAAACAGCTGACGGCGGGGTCGACAACCGATCGACTGTTATTGTCGATAGCTCTCTCGCTTTGTGTCGTTTGTTTACCTCACGCTCGAGGCATCCGAGACCAAGGAGAGAGTCTATGGACAAAAACTATCGATTTTCGCTTCTATTTTCGGAATATCGCGAAAACAGGCGAGGATTCCGAGAACGTTCTGCTTATAAGCGCGGTTCTAAATTACAGCTCTATTTTAGTAATTTAACGAACTGCATTTCTATGCTCGCGTTCTTTATGAATTAGCGCGGACGCCATGCACTGTTCGATTGAAACAAAACGTTTTCTTCGGAGTTCTGGGTAGCACCCCAAAAGTTCTGAAGATTATCCTTATGAATCATATCGCTAAAGGCAAAATTGAAAGAGTTCTCGTCAATTCTGTTAGCTAAATTGAGAAATTTTTAAGTTTGGAAAATTTTTTGCGGGAAAATTTACAATTTGTTTAGAGTTCTGGATAGCACCTCAAGAGTTCTATCGAAAAGTATTAAGGTGAAAAATTGATCCAAATTGAAATTAAAAAGTTATTGCCGATTTTTGAATCATGTTGGCTGGATTGAGTATATTTTAAATTCGAAAAATTTCTTTGGGAAAACAAACGTTTTCTTCGGAGTTCTGGGTAGCACCCCAAAAGTTCTGAAGATTATCCTTATGAATCATATCGCTAAAGGCAAAATTGAAAGAGTTCTCGTCAATTCTGTTAGCTAAATTGAGAAATTTTTAAGTTTGGCAAATTTTTTGCGGGAAAATTTATAATTTATTTAGAGTTCTGGATAACACCTCAAGAGTTCTATCGAAAAGTATTAAGGTGAAAAATCGATCCAAATTGAAATTAATAAGATATCGCCGATTTTTGAATCATGAAATCGTGAAGTTGGCACCCCAAAACTTCAAACCGCTCTTTTCTGGGTTAAATAGCTAGAACTCTTTTTCTAATCTATCAGGAACTCTAGAACTCTTTGGGGAAGGTTCAGAACTCCATCAATTATATCAAAATTCCAAAATTGGGGTGCTAACTTCACAGAGGTCTCGATTCGGCGTTCCAGAGCAACGCGATTGGTCGAAACTTTTATAATGATGGACATGATGGTTAGTTTTCCACACATTATGGAAAATACGGAGCACGGAAAAGGGCTAAAGTCAAAATATGAGAATCGAGAAGACATTGCGCTTGTCTTAAGGGTATCCTAAACCCGCCTGTAATTTCTATATTACCGATTTTTTTTTAGTAACATATCTTTTTATTGGCTTTACAGAATGAAAAATCCTTTTCAGAAGTTAAAGTATATGCACTAATGATATCCACGTTGGTCGATTTTATGCCAAAAACAAAAATAATTTCAGAAATACAGATTTTCTCACGTTAAGTCAACACATTTGCTTCATATAAACATTCTACAATTTGTTGTTACAAAATGAAACCAGCCTGGACAACGGACATGAAGAACTAACATACCGTAGTTAGAATTAAGCTCGGACACGTAACAAAGAAGATATGCTGCTCAAAAGATTATATAACCTATAACCTTGACTATCCTTGTCTATTATCATTGTCTATACAAGGACAGATATAAAATTTGGTCGGTAATACAGACGGCTTTAGGATCCTCTTAGTGACTATTGACAGTATTGACTGATATTAAAGTGACACGTGCGATCCTTACATATAATTCATATAAAGAATAAAAGGCTACACAGTAAGTTTCATAAATCGACTCCTTCATTCAGCTATCCTGTAAATCTCACATATTTTTTTATTAATCAATATTTACTTTTTTACATGTCTGGCAGATCACAATTAAATAAATTTGAAAAATTGCAATATGCAGCGGTTTTTGGCCTTTATAGTGTTTTTTGAAATTTTCCTCTTCCCAAAATTTATGACACGGTCTACCTCCGCGACTCATATTTTCAATTATTGATTTAATAATTTATAATTTTACTTTTTCGTAAAAAGATAAATCGTGCATAAAGCTCAGCTTAAGAAGAAAAACAGATCTATTATCACATTTGAAATTATCAACCGCGTAATTTATAGTGGCGCCATCATACGTATAATACATGGTTGAATTCACGACGTATTATACTATGTATAATACATGGAAGAAACCATGTATAATACATCGATTATAATACTTACCCAACCCTGACCCTGAGTGCCTTTTCGCGGTCCGGGATAAAGTTGCGTGCTCGCAAATTATCTCGGCGCTCTCGGACGGTTTTGTAAGGAAAACTCTCCAATTGGAAGGAGTTCCCTCCTTAAAATTGGCGATTCAGAGGGCGAAAGCTGTTAAGGCCATTCACGGGAAGAATTTTGGAGGTTTCGAGAGAAGGGAGAATTTTGGTAAGCGCTTCGAAAAAGGGGATAAGAAAGACGATGCACATAGCAAAAGTGAAGAAAAGTGTTAGGGATTATTGTCTTTGCCGACCAATCACAATCTTTCTATGCAAGTCGCCAACGCCACAAATTTACAGTTTAACAGTTGGCACCATCCCCTTTCACTTTCACACTTCTCTCTCTTACATTCGAACGATTCGACGTTGTATTGTGGCCTTTTCTCTAATTAAAACTTTTGTGCATTTCTCGTACATCCTTTGTGTAATTGATTCGTAGTCACCTGCCCTTAACAGGTTATGGGCCCAGGCGAATCATATGAGAGATATTTTTAAAGAAAAGGCGGATCATCGAAGTGAGAATAAACCGAGCCGATCTTTTTTGAGGTTATTTCCCGCCCTCGTGCAACAGTGGAACATAATAACCGACCAAAATGGAAAGCGAACTTCTGAGAGTAGCTAAACTCAAAAATATCGAGAATTGGGGTGTCTGGAAGTGCCAGATCAGAGTGATCCTCAATTCACATGGAGCATTGGACGTCGCGCTAGGAACAGAGGCAAAGCCGGTAGACCCGGGCGATACAGCGGATGCCGCAACGCGTGCAGCATATACGAGGAATCTTGCAGCATGGATCAAAACCGACGCAATAGCTCAAAAGGTGATTGTGACGACGGTAGGAGACCAACCAACGCTTCACATAATTAACTGCACGACGGCAGCTGAAATGTGGCTGAAACTAACCTCGATCTACGAACAGAAGTCAGAAGCAAGCGTGCACATGCTTCAACGAGAGTGGTACAACGCATCTAAGAAGAACTCGGACGACATCGCTACGCACATCGCCAAACTAGAGGATATAGCGCACAGATTGAAACTGATGGGTGAGCAGATCGCAGACTCAATGATTATTACTAAAATTCTCATGACCTTACCCGCAGGTTATGGACACTTTGTCAGCGCGTGGGAATCGACGTCAGCGGAAGAACGCACCTTGGAGAACCTTAAAGCGAGGCTCATAACCGAAGAGTCGAGACACACGTCACGAGAGGATAAAAACGGAAACGCTCTCTCATCAAATGCGCAGCGAGGGAAATCAAAGCGAGGCAGAGGTGGCAAGCCGAGAAACACGTCAAAACCCGGAAAATGTTACGTGTGTGGAGAACCCGGGCATTGGGCCAGAGAGTGCTCGCAGAGAAAAGGCGACGACGAACAAAGGCCGAAGAAGGACCCGAAGAAGGACCCGAAGAAGGACGACAACACATCGAAGGATAAACTGCACGGCGAAGGGTTAGTATGTGATGCCCTTTCATCAGAAATTACACAAAATGTAAAAGTTGCAGATTGGATATTGGACTCTGGAGCCAGCGACCATATGACGAGCCGAAGAGATTGGTACACTACGTACAAAGATTTTGATAGTCCTTCTTCTGTGCACATTAGCGACGGTGGCTGCATTGAGGCTCACGGAAGGGGAAGTATCAACATCACCATGTTCGACGGAGAGAACTGGAACGAAAATCATCTGGTCGATGTGCTGTACGTGCCAAAATTGAAATATAACCTGTTCTCATTAAGAGCCGCATTGGACAAAGGCCTTAAGATGCAGTCTACGGTTTCTACGTGTGAGTTGACTAAAAATGGGAAAGTCGTCGTCAGGGGCTTGCGCAGAGGGAAACTGTACATCATGCAATTCGAGAACGCTGAGCCGAAGCAATCAAGACAGGAAACACAACAAGCTCATGTAACTTCAATAGTCTCGCTTAAGGATTGGCATCAGAGACTAGCCCATCAAAACCATAGGCACATAAGACAGATCCTCAACAGATTCCAAATACCACTTAAAGATAAAATGGATCCCTTTTGTGAAGCGTGCACCGTAGGAAAGATGCACTCAGCTTTCCAGAAAGTGACACGACAACAGCAAGCATTGGTGAGATAATACATGCGGACCTCTGTGGTCCCATGCCTACTAAATCTCTTTGAGGTTCGAGATATTATCTTCTGCTAAAGGACGACTACTCGCACTTTAGAGTGGTTTATTTCATCGAAAGCAAGGCAGAGACGGCGAGCTGTGTGGAAAAGTTTTTGAGAATGGCTGAGAAACACTGCCCAAGAGGAGTACGGATTCTTCGAACGGACAATGGCCTTGAATTCGACAACAGCGAGATGAAAGCAATAACAGATAAGCTCGGGATAAGGCATCAGCGGACGGTAAAATACACTCCCGAACAAAACGGTTCTGCGGAGAGAGACAATCGCACCCTAAAGGAAGCAGGGCGCACACTTATGCTTGACGGTGGGTTTAGTGCAATATTTTGGGCGGAAGCTATAAACACAGCTGTCAGCGTAATGAATCGCACCGGGACGAGCAGTGTCAAAGGAGCCACGCCATGGGAACTCTGGTTTCAACGGAAACCGGAAATAAAACACCTACATGTTTTTGGTGAAGAGGTCTACGTCCACGTGCCGAAAGAGAAACGTCGAGCATTGGATGCTAAAGCGAAAAAGGGATACTTTGTTGGTTATGGCGACGAGACTAAAGGATTTCGCGTATGGTTTCCTGACAACAACAAAATCGAGACGGTAAGGGATGTTGCTTTCTCAGGAAGAATTAATCGGGCTGTTGCACCTGGAAAACGTGAAGATGACGAGATATGGTTCAACGAAAAACGAAATCTGAACAAAAATGAGGATTCCGACTCCGAAACTAAATCAACGGTAAGCAATGAGGAATTGGAACCTGAGATACAAAGGAATGAAGATGCATCTGAATCGGATGTCGAGCTTGTCGAATTTGAGGACGCAGTGGGAGAAGTAAACCCCGACAACGATCAAGATCGACCATCGGACAGAGCATATCAACTCAGAGACAGAACGACTTTGAAAGCACCAACAAGATATCAACTTGCCAACGTGAACAATCCTTTCCTAGCCACGAGCCAAGAACCTCTCTCTTATCAAGAAGCTATCAGGAGCGAAGAAGCAGCGAAATGGCGGGCAGCAATGAACGAAGAGATCGAATCGCTGACGAAGAACCAAGTGAGGGAACTTGTAGAAGCGCCAAAGGATTCAAGAGTCATAGATTGCAAATGGACGTACAAGCTAAAGAAGGATGCCAACGGCGACGTCCGACGATACAAAGCGAGACTAGTCGCGCGTGGATTCAAGCAGCGGGAGGGAATCGACTACCAAAAAACCTTCAGCCCCGTAGTTCGATTCGATTCGATCCGAGCCATCCTCGCCGTCGCTTCGTCCGAGCACATGCAGTTAAAACAATTTGACGTAAAAACTGCCTTCCTTTACGGTGACATCGAGGAAATAATTTACATGGAGCAACCGGAAGGATATAACGACGAAAGTGGAAGAGTCTGCAGGCTGAAACGTAGTTTGTACGGATTGAAGCAGGCTTCACGCAATTGGAACAAGCGCTTTACTAAATTTTTGAAAAAGTACAAGTTGAAGACAACAAGCGCAGACCCGTGTGTATTCACGAGCCAGGACCAAAATCTGATTTTGGCAATCTACATAGATGACGGACTGATTGCAGCGAGGGATGAATCTTTGATCGACAAACTTCTTAGCGAGTTTAAAAAGGAGTTCGAAATAACGTACAACGAGGCAAATCTTTTCTTGGGCATGCATATCGAGCGAGGAATCGACGGATCAATCTTTCTACATCAGGAAACATATGCAAAAAGGATACTAGAACGATTCAGAATGGAAGATGCAAATCCAGTAGCGATCCCAGCAGATCCACACCAAGAACTATACTCACCGGCGCAAGCGGGAGACCAAAATGATGTTACAACAGCACCGTATCGTGAAGCAGTGGGAAGCCTCATGTATTTGGCAGTGGCAACAAGGCCAGATATTGCATACGCGGTGAATCAAGTCAGCCGATACTTGGAGAAGCCTTTAACGATACATTGGAAAGCTGTCAAAAGGATTTTGAAGTATCTTAAAGGTACAACAAATTACGGACTTCAATGCAAATGCGGACAGAAGAAAGAATTACTAGCGTACAGCGACGCAGACTACGCTGGAAACTTAGAAACACGGAGATCAACGACGGGGTACATTCTAAAATTCGCATCAAACACGATCTCATGGAACTCAAAGAGGCAGCAGGTCGTCGCGCTATCCACTACAGACGCGGAGTATATGGCGGCATGTCAGACTGCGAAGGAAATTATGTGGATGAAAAGCCTCGTCAAAGAGCTTCTGAATGTCAAGGACGTTCCAACAACATTGATCATGGACAACCAGAGCGCCATAAGTCTCATCAAGAATCCCGTATTCCATAAGAGGGTCAAACATATCGACGTTCGATTCCATTACGTGCGGGAACGATATGAAGAAAAACAGTACTCATTGGAGTATGTCGCATCAAAGGAGCAGCACGCGGATATTTTGACCAAGCCACTTCCACGACAGCAGTATCAACACCTTCGGGAGGCGCTGGGAGTCCATGCCAAACATCCTCTTGGAGAAAAAGAAGAGAGAAGACGGGAATAGCAGCGGCAAAGCCAAAGCGGGAGTGTTAGGGATTATTGTCTTTGCCGACCAATCACAATCTTTCTAAGCAAGTCGCCAACGCCACAAATTTACAGTTTAACAGTTGGCACCATCCCCTTTCACTTTCACACTTCTCTCTCTTACATTCGAACGATTCGACGTTGTATTGTGGCCTTTTCTCTAATTAAAACTTTTGTGCATTTCTCGTACATCCTTTGTGTAATTGATTCGTAGTCACCTGCCCTTAACAAAAAGCTTGAAGGAAAGAAATAGGAAAATGGCCGCAAGGGTTTTTCGTGCAATAATCGGTACCTCGTTTCCTCAAAGGAATGCTGGCTTTGTGGAAAAGTCGGGCATTTCCGGGCGGAATGTCCCGGGAACACGAAAAAGGGAAACGCGGATTAGTTACTCTCGGCGGGGGGAGAGTGACCTGCGCGAATAAAGCCCCGGATGTAGAAATACGTTCCATTAGCAATAATAAGTGTAATTCTTATAATTTCTGTTACAAGGGGAAATTAAATGGGAAGGATTGTAATTTTAAAATCGACACGGGTTCCGATGTCTCCATTTTAAGTAGTAAGTTCCTTGAGGAGATTAAAGGAAAAATTCGGGTAGAAAATTGTTTTCTTCGCTATCCTACGGGGGAGAGGGTCCCTGTAGAGTTTAAAGTTGAGGTTAAAGTTCAAATCGGAGAATTCTCGGAATAGGTTTCGATGTTCGTGGCTGAAATTAGTGACGAATGTTTGTTAAGAGGAGACTTCTTGAAAATCGTAAATTTAGGGGGAATTTTTGATTCGGCTTTTGAAAAAATGGAGCCGAGTGATGGGAAAGTTTTGAATTGCTCTCGGGTAGTGAATTCTTTCGAAAAAGTTTCTCCCTTCTTAAGGGAGCTATATGAAAAAAATTCTGAAAATCTAGATAAAAACAGGGGGAAGTTTTTGCTGAGTTTTTAAATAAATTTCAGGGTGTCTTTTCTGAAAACATTGTTGCGGGGAATCGTGGAGTCGTCAGTCATGAGATTAACCTGGAGGAAGGAACTACTCCAATTAAACAAACTCCCCGACGTATTCCTTTTCGTATGCGAAAGGAGGTTGACGAAATTATCGAAAAGATGAGAGAACAGGGCGTGATAGAGGAGTCACATAGCCCTTGGATTTCACCAGCTGTTCTTGTAAGAAAGAAAGATGGATCGATCCGTTTTTGCATTGATTTTCGAGAGGTAAATGGAGTAACCAAAAAGGATTCTTATCCCTTGCCCAGGATAGAAGATATCCTGGATCAGTTATTAGGTAACAGTTGGTTCTCTACTCTAGATCTTAAGAGCGGTTACTGGCAAAATAAGATCCGTCCGAAGGACCGCGAGAAAACAGCTTTTTCCATCGGGAAGGGATTATGGCAATTTATAGTAATGCCTTTTGGTCTGTGCAACGCCCCTGCCACATTTCAGCGATTGATGAAAAAAGTCTTACGAAAATTATTATCAAAGATTTGTTTGTTATACTTGGACGATGTAATCATTTTTGGTAAAAGTTTTGAGGAGATGTTTAAGAATTTAGAGGAAGTATTTTCTCAATTACGTTTGGCTAATTTGAAAATCACTAGAACACTACGAGCGCGCGCCATTTCTTCAATTTTTCATGCACATATATATACATAGGTATAATATAATTGAAGTTTTATGCATATACAAGGTACAGCATTTTTCCTCTCTTAAAATTGCCGTGTTAAATCAATTTATTGTTGCCTCTTTTCCACAATGCCTGGTTCTTTCATTGTGCTTACTTCGTGAGTGACTGTCATTGTATATTTTTACAGTTGTGTGTATCAAGATTAAATTAAAATGCCTCAATGTATAAAGAATAAAGCAAAATAAGGAAATAATTTTCAATGTCATTGAATTTATCATGAGACGAATTGCAAACATAAACGTTTTATTTATTTAAAAATTTATAATAAGGAAAAAATAGGGATATGAATGATATACATATAATACAAGTATATTTCTGGTGCAATTTTCCGCTCTTAAAAAGAGCATGTAAGGGTATATCCAGACAAATTTGTATAGCGCATAAACATAAAGAAATTGATTAGTCCATATACATGTGTATAAGGAAATGGGACCAATCTATTTCCTTATGCACCTATGCAAGTTTGTCTGGATATGTTCTAAGAGATTTAATTGTTGCATGCCATTTCTCTACAATAATATTGATTGGTATTCTCGCTTGGTTCACTTTTATTGCAAAAGTAACTGTTGCAAGAAACATATTTTGATAATTCACAAATGACAGGTTATATTGAGATTGATTTTGATTATCTTGCTCCTCTCTGTTCTCATGTTGGCAGAGAGACCAAGTTTTTAGCTTAATTTTACAAAGTGGGTGTTAAGATTGCCCACTCCAACCCTCCTCCTTTCTCAGGCCGGGCTTGGGACCGTCCAAGGCGGAGTTAAAAAAAAAAAAAAAAAAAAAGTAAACAAAAAAATAAAAATGTAAAATTTAAATATGTTGTTTCGTTGAATCGTGGGCGGTTCGCGCTCCGAAAGGGGCGCTGGAAGGATCGTGGGATCGTAACGATGGGTCAATTATTATGTCACAAACCAGATTGGATATACAGTTTACGGTTCTTTATTGCACATACAGTAGCACCTCCTATACGTCATACACAATCGCGAGGCGCAGAATGGCCGAGTACGGCGCGCCGCGCATGCAGTACACTTCACAAAATGTCGTCCGTCGCGCGGCGGAAAGAGCCAATCACGAAGCGTCACTCGCCACGTGGCGACTAAATTCGTCTTCGACGGAACGGAACTAACCAAAGGCGGCTCACGCAACATCGACACGCGTCTCCCGCAATATTGTCTGGCGCAAAGCGTTCACATTAATCACGCGCGCGGTTAGAACAACGACGGACGGTCCAGGCACATCCCGCAGATTATATTTTCCATAGGAAGCGGCCGTATCGGCGCACGCGCATTCGGCGTTTATGAAAATGAACGGCCTCACATGGCACACTCGGCACGTCGGTAGTCGCGACGATAAACGGCCAAACATGGCGCACTTAGCACGTCGGAAGTCACGAAGACGAACGGCCAAACATGGCGCACTTCGCACGTCGTCTTCCTCCGCGAGGAACGGCCGAAGACGGCGCACACGCACTCAGCGGTTACCTCAACGAACGGCTCAACATGGCGCACTTCGCACGTTGTTCGTTACGACGGCGAACGGCCCAACATGGCGCACTTCGCACGTTGCTCGTTATGACGGCGAACGGCCCAACATGGCGCACTTCGCACGTTGCTCGTTATGACGGCGAACGGCCCGACATGGCGCACTCCGCGCGTCGCTCGCTCCCACGGGAAACGGCCTCTCCCGGCGAACTTATTACGCGAGACCCCAAGATAACGGAAATCTTGATGATCGCGGACGGAAATCTTGAGGATCGCGAACGGAAATCTTGACAATCGCGGACGGATATCTTGATAACACGAAACGAGGTTCTGGACGACACAAAACAAGCTAAACGATGAACGCGGACGGATATCTTGCTTACACGACACGGAGATCTTGACGACACGAGCTCGGGGTCTTTCACGCGCGATTGCTTTCCCTTTCGACGGTCGAAAACTCGAGAACTTTCGATAGCGGGACGCGCACCTTTACGAACGAGTTATTCTCCCTGAGAGTCGCCGACATCTGATCCGTCCGCGAGGCGCTCTCTTAAACCGGAGATCTCGCGTCGATAGATCCGCGCCTTGGGACCGAAAACTCGCGTCGCCGAGCGCGCCGCCCGGCCGGGAGCGCCCCGCGAGCAAAGCTCCCGAAATCGGAGCGACAAATCGCGATTGAGCAACAAAGCTCACTCGAACCGAAACATATGTTTAATGATATAATAATATTATCTTTAATAATGTTTACGTTAAGATTATATATAACTTGTACTATTTATAAATATAATACTTTTAATTAATAACACTGAATAATAACTTTAATATAATAATTTTTATTTTTATATGTAGGTATTGCAGGGATTTTGTGAAATTCGTTTTTCTTCAAAATTCCTAGAAATACTGTGGAGTAAAAAATTTAAATATTGCGGATTAAATTAAAAAATATCTATTTATTCATTATAAGGAGTCTGTATCCACTTCTATTTTTTTTCTACTTGAATGTACAGTGTTCATTCTTAATATAAAATAGTTCCACATAGGTTTCCACAATTTTCCACGTAAAATTTTTTATTTATTCCATAATATTTCTGGAGATTTTACAAAAAAACAAATTTTACAAAATCCCTGTAACATATGCAATTTGTAAATATTTAATTTAAAAATAATGTTATTAAATTCTTTCTATTTAATTTATTTACCGCATATGCTCTTTTTTCATATGTACCTACATTTTTTTTTTTACTTAATGTGTATTAAATATATATTTCTTTATACATAGTTCTTAACGTTTCTGTTATCTCGTTGATTACTTAAATAAACTTTCAATGCTTGCCGGGAACGAACTCGCGAAAAAGTGACATAAAGTTGTCCATGGTTAAGAACATCTTTGCGAAGATCAAGTCCTACTCTATCAAACGTCTGTCCCTGTGACTTGTTAATCGTCATAGCAAAAGCTATATTGATTGGAAATTGTCTTCTTTTAAATGTAAAAGGATATATATTTTCACAATACAATGTTATACGATTTAAAAAAACAATATCTCCCGTTCTGTCACCCGTTAAAATTTTGCATTTTAGTAAATGATCTGCAAGTTCTATAATCATTAATCTAGTATCATTGCAAAGTCCTTCATTGATATTAAGATTTCTTATTAACATAATGATACAATTTGGTCTTAAACGCAATTCATGAGGAGGTAGAGATGGTGGAGACAAATTATTTAAGTATTCTGGTAATAAAGATTCACAAATGTCACCATTATCACAGCAATTTACAGCGCTATCTATACTTGTATAAATTCGTTCTTCTGTTATATTTAATAATTCAACAACTTGTTTATTAATTTCATCTACATCAATATTCCTCGCCGAAAGTATTGCACATTTAGCAATTGCATCAAAATCTTTTTTTTGTATTAAGTCGCTGTATATATCTGTTACAATATCTGCGTCAGATGGTGCTATACAACATTCAGGAATTTGTATATTATCATTAGAATCATTTAACTTTCCATCCCCCATATCTAATAAAAATTTTGAAAATTTAATTTCTTTTGGAAGGACTCGCATATTTTGGGTTAAAGAAAAATTTAAAAAATATTTCCAGGTAGAACTAAACTTAATGGAAAGATTTACAATTTTACTTCGAGTACCTCGTACTTTAATCGGAAGAAGTTGTCTAAAATCACCGCCCAATATAACAATTATTCCCCCAAATGGTAAATCATTATTCATAATATCACGTAGCGTTCTATCCATAATATCTAAAGCATATCGTGGTGCCATCGGTGCTTCATCCCAAATAAAGACGTCTATTTTTTTTAAATATTGAGCTTTCTTGGACTGATTTTTAATGGCAGATGATGAATCAGCAAATAATGGAACTGGTAACCCGAAAATTTTATGAACCGTTCTTCCAGCGGGAAGTAACGTTGCTGCAATGCCTGTAAAAGCCATTGTACATACGTTTTTTTTTCGAATTTTGGCTAAGTAATAAATAGTTGTGTTGTCACGCTATTTTTTCAAATAGCGGATCAAAAGGGAGAGCGGGATGTTAGGCCTCTCTAAGACGGGTTCCCTCGTACCCGGAAGGCGGTCGATCAATCGCGAAAGAATTATGTTGGGCGCCAGACACGTACAACGACGCGTCACCGAATCGCGAAATAATTACCGAAACACGCGAAAATCGAAAGATCGAGGATACCTTCGGCACGAGGGGCTAGCTAGCTCAACCTAACGGTGGAGGGGCAGGGTAGATGCCGGGCAGCGCTCAGGAATGCGGGGACGGGTGAATAAGTCGCGCGAAAGTCGCTAATTTAATGAATAACAATTACCTTTATTCCGATCGCAGTCAGCTAATGCTACAAAGTTTGTCCCGTCGGGTGAAGACGGTGCGAATTATACATTCATTTTCTCGGTCGACGGAGAAATATTATCGACGGTGACTCTCAAAATTTGCGAAGCGATTTAGAAGCGCGTCGGAACAACGGTAACGACAGCGAGTAATATAAAACGACAGCGCTTACAAAGATGAGTTCAAGAAATAATGCCGCGACGATCGCAGGCCGCAAAATACACGCGATGAATTAATCTAACTCCGCTCGCGAAAATATAAAACGACAGCTAGTATACTGCGCGAGACGGCGAAATTACGTGAAAACGATACGCACGAAACACGTACAGAATAATGCGACTCGCGAGGAATAACTCAATACGCAAGAATATATCGCGATCACACCGAAAATCTACGGTAATTATATCGCTCGCGAATATAATCGATAACGGCGGCGCGGCTCTATGCCGCTCGCGAAACGTGATACGACATCGAGTACAAAAACGAAGGTATGCGGCGTCCCGCGCCCCGCTGGGCGCGCGCAAGGGATTTTCCGCACCCGCGAAAGGATTCTGTCGTCCGAAAGAAATCTGGACGTTGCGGTCACCACGCGACGTAGATCACACTCCGCTCGCCCTTTACCCCGCTCGCGACGTACGACTCGAAATATGCCGAAAAATAGACCGAAACCGCGAGAATCTTCTATCGTGCGCAAGCTGACTATGGCGGCACTCGCGGAACACTTTCCTCACGCCGCGTGGTCACTCGCGTTTCGCGTACCCGGTATCCGGGGCTCTTCGACGCCGTCGACCGCGAATCTCCGGGGCTCGCTCCGATACCAGCCACGACAACCACTCTCGGGGTCCCTCGCGCTTGATGTCGACTGCCAATCGAGACGAAAATTACGCCGGGTCTTTTACCACGGCTTACGAAAACGCGAAAATATGGCACGTCGACAGCAGAGCGGGAGCGCGACCCTTCGCGGTCTGTTCGTGGCTTTACAATTTAATTACGGGCGACCTCACCGGTGGGCTGCACCTCGGGCCTCGTCCTCGTCAGCTCGGCTTCCTCGTCCTCGGGTCAGCGGCAGCTCTCGTAGGCCGGGGTCCTCCACGGGCACACACTCACGACAACGAACCTCCCCGAAAACTATAATCGCGACCACGACAGCGAGTAAGCGACTTCTCACTTCGCCGGCCGGCGCAGAAGAGACAGCGCGGCGCCGCGCTCGATCGTGAGTCGATGCCTCACCCCACGCAGGGGTTGCGCGACCGCTCTGCGCGTCGTCCGGTTGTCATCGACGTCGCGCGTGATCGTTCGATCCTCGCGGCACAACGCCGTACATCGCAGGGGTGCCCTGCCTCGCCCGTCCGCTCCTCCGAATCTCCACCGGGCAGGCCGCAATCCTCTGTCAATAGCCGGTTTCCGACGCGGCGTCCTCCTCGATCTCGGTGGGACGCCGTTCACGAAAAAAAACAAATAAATAAACGCGAGTAATTAATTTTCCATAACCGCGTTAGCGCCCCTTGGAGACTCCGACGCCCCACACGCTCCCGGTCCGTCGTCAGGCGCGAACCCCGCGCCCCGTGACGGCGGCGGGGACGCTGCCACGCGCGGCGATGCCGCAACGTCACAGTGTATATAAATGTTTTACCTGATCCACCTGGACCATCAATATAAAAACAATGGTTGTTATGACTATTATTATTTAATCTGTTTAATATTAAATCAACGATTTGTTTTTGCTTTTCATTTAATTGATTATATTGTCTAGTTTCAATTTCTATAGCTTGTTCAAGCGTCCAATAATCTTCTTCCTCGTTATCCTCTATCATTTGTTTCATTTGTGGAAAATCAGCGAAACTTTTACCTTCTGCAGAAAGCATAGAACCGATTTGTTTATAAGCTTTTTTTTGTCCTTGTAATATACCAAAATATCGTGTGTAATCTTCCGACATTGCTATTTTAAAGCTCTCCCAGAGTTCTTCAGGATGTAATGGCTGACAATGTAATAAAATGCGTACAAATAATTTTCGAAGTTGTCGTGGCATCATCCACCTGGCAGCTTCATTCATAGCTCGTATCCATTCATCATCATCTTTAATTAGGCCTAAAGCTAAACATGTTTCTGAATACGATTGATAAACTTCTCCATTTACAGTTCTTAAATTGTTAAAACTCGTAGCTCCTTTAACAGTAAGTAACAATAATCGTAAATGAAATAATTCTGTTTGTGTTGGACTGACAGAATAAATTCGGCCTATGCAATTATTATAATTACTCCGTTTGATCCAATGTGATACATTTCTGCAATTGACTTTTTCTTTCTTAAAAGTATAATATTGTGGAATTTCTGTATATAAATATTTTCTTGCTTCGACATCACGTAAGTTCAATGCAAAATAATCTATTAACATAGTGACTTGATTTAAAGCAGAAGTCATTGCATCTTCAATAGATTCATTTTCGATAATAACATTTTGTTCATTAGGTAGATGAATTGGCAAACGTATTATAGCGTGACTTTTATCTTGTAATTTCTTACCAAGTATACGCCAGCTAGCTTCTACGGGTCCAACATACCGTGCTTCGATATAATCACGTATTTCATCATGATCAATAATTACATTTTCTGTTATTGGTTCAATTGTTATAGCTGCAGCATCATGACCTTTATAAATATATTTATACAGATATTTAACCGATTTAATACTGGAAACTATTTCGACGTTAATATGGGAATTAAATATAATTGATAATGTGGGACAGTATGGAACAACATATCGATTATCAATTATATATCTACCAGGTCTTTCAAAAGTCTTTCCGGTATTTCGTCGACGATAATGTGGATAAGCATCTTCATCCATCTTGGTTTCTTCTAGAAACGCTTTTGGATAACCTTTCGAACATTGTCCATCTATTAAACACTAATCGCCACAAGGTCCGTGAATCATATGTCTCATGATTATATGATGCAAATTACGATTCTCACATGGATCAGGAATTTTTGCAGATATATATTTGTCGACAATTTGTGGAGTTGTTATTTTAAAATTGTGTTTTAAAGTGATCAATATATGGATATGTGGCAAACCACGTTTTTGGAATTCAATAACATATACATATGCTGCAACTTCACCAAAAAATTTTTGCTTAATAATCAAATCTATTAAATAGTCTTTTTTAATATTAAAATCACGAGCGCAAATATCAGGTCTATCAGAAGCTTGTTGTCCAGGTAAAAGATTTTCCTTGATTTCACGCCATTTTGGATTAGAAGTCATTGTGATAAAAAGATCTGGTTTACCAAATTTAGCAACAATTGCCATTGCATCTTGATAATTTTGTAGCATGTTACGTGGTGATCCGATAAACGTAGAAGGAAGTATAACCATTTTTCCAATACGTCCATTTAAGTTATTTGCCATATTTTGCATATAATCTATTAAACCTTGATATGTTTCGGAACGTAATTCTTTTTAATGATTTTTGCAATAATCCGTTCTGTCTTTTTCAATTTTTACGTAATTATCTACAAGCCATTGTTGGAACAAGCGTCGTCCTAATAAGAAAACATTGAAGTCACCACGAATAGCCATGCGATACTTAATATATTGTCCTCTTGTTATTCGTTTCTCACCATTTAATTTCTTTAAATGACGATGCCATCCTTGAGAAGTACCATATGGGTAAAATAATGGGTATATCCATGGTTCAACACTTGGATCCATAATACTAACTTTTTGCAAAGTTTTGGTATTTTTATTACGTATTATAACATATGTGTTCAGACAATTCGCACGGTGCGCGACATCCCGGTCCCCTACGCACATACCACCATGTTTCGGCACACGATTCGCTCGGCCCGGGCCAATCACCGTAGGGCACGAATCGATTCGCTGCGGGTGATCTATCGGTCGATGACTCTCGGTTCTTCTCGAGTGCGGACTTATTGTCGAGTTTCCGGTTCGCCTCATCGCACGTGTTTAACGACTCTCTTGCGCACGACGGTGATTATCGAATCAACTGCGGCTAATTACGCTTGCTTGCAAGCTCATCGGATCGCTCTCGAGTGAAAGTTCTCTTGGCTCACTCTACAAACCCTTCGGCTTCACCTCAAGATAGCATCGACTGCGAAAAGTGCTCTCGACGTCGTGCGACGCTTCGAGTGGCCCAACGGTCGACGTGACTGCGGATCTTCTCACCTTTCGGACGAGACTCATTAGTGACAATTGTGAATAGACCATAGCAGCGGAGAAGCAAATTCGGACAGGACTCAGTTGTGCGGTGTCCGGAAAATAATACAGGTAACGCTCGTGAGTGTCTAAAATACATCGGTCAGACCACCCCCCGAGGGGGGTCATCTCGCGAACCCGCCGCGCCCCTTCCGAAACCAGAAACCGCGGACAATACTCAAAACATTTTATGGTCCTTCGAGCCGGATACCGGAAAGGACGGCGCGGTGCCTCATTAACCCGGACGTGTGTTCCAACGGTGTGCGCGCTACACGTGGTGACCGGCGGGCCGCGCGGTATCGCTGCCCCGCCATCCCCTCGCCGCGCTCGGACGGCCTTCGACAGGCGTGTTCTCTCTCTCTCTCGGACGGCAGTGCTCGCGTTACGTGAGCCCACGACGCTCACCGGCTACATCAAATCTCTCGCCTTCTCTCGCGTCGGCGGTGCCGCGATCTGTAGACACGGACCTATGAACAGTGCGGTCTCCGGAAGTCCTCGGGAGTAAAAAACCATTCGCGCGTGCGGGAGACGGGTCCACCCCCGAATCCCCTCGACATTCTCGGTGTGTGCAGCGACTTCGTCGGCGGCCCCATCGCCGTTACATTCTTTACGCGCGGACCGCGGCCGCTCCTCTCGCCCCCTTCCCCGGTGTCGCGCACGTGATACTCGGGTGAACAAGGGGATCGCGTCTCCTCAACGGCACGTTCTCATTGTCTCGCCGCCCCCTCGATACGGTTGCACAGGGAACCATCCCGGTCAGGCGGAATTCAGCAGTCATGGCGGCGTCCCAAGTACAGGCAAAGATCGCCTTGCAAATAAATAGATTCAATTTTATCAAGTCGGTGGCACTCGAGGTCGACTCATTTTCCTCCCTCCCCCTGCAGACTCTCAGAGTTAAGAACAATCTCATTGATAGTTATTGGGAGAAATTCGATCAGCTACACGAGAGGCTCTCGGATTCCAAGGTAGAGTCGTTACTAGAGCATGAATATTACAAAGACGGCACCTACGATCGATGCTTGCTCCATTACGCTGATGCCAAGGCGGCACTCGCGAACGAAATCGAAGAAAAGGAGCGCTCGTGCCCACTCTCAGGGCCCCAGCTCGCTAACCTCTCGGTCGCCGGGCAAACGATTACGCGGAGCCATTTGCCAGAAATTACTCTCCCCCAGTTCTCGGGGGACTTCTCGGCGTGGAGACCCTTCCACGATCTCTTCTCATCGTTAGTCGGTAGGAACCCGGACATCTCAAACGTGGAGAAGATGCATTATCTTCGCACCAGCCTCACCGGAGACGCGGCGCAGCTAATTTCAAAACTTACCTCTCTCTGAGGATTCGTTTGCATCAGCGTGGGATCTGCTGGTCGACCGCTTTGAAAACAAGCGTCTCCTCGTTTCGGCTCAAGTAGATCGACTATTCAGTATCCGGACAAGCTCCACTCGCTCGGCACGGGACCTCAACACTCTACTTAACACAGCAACGGAAGCACTTATGCACTACAGGCTCTTGGATCTCCGATTCAACACTGGGATCACCTCTTAGTGCATCTCCTCGTCCAACGACTAGACCCACACACGCGAGAGGCTTGGGAAGTCAAACTGGGTTCATCAACGGAACCACCCTCATATCAAGATCTCAAAACATTTATCACCGGGCGGGCCCGAGCTTTCGAGAGCATGGAGCTCGGAGTCTCCACTACCCTCCCCGGCAAGTTCTGCCTCCAAACCACGGCTCAAGGCATCTCCGGCCAACGTCTTTGTGGCCACCTCACCGACCTCAGGGTCTGACTCAGCAGCGTGTGCGCTGTGCTCCGGACAACACTACATCGTCACATGCTCGTACTTCCGGAATATGAACCCTCAGCACCGGCGAGATATTGTGATCGAGAAGCGGCTTTGCTTCAACTGTCTGGGACGACATAATGCGGTTGCTTGTCAAAACCAAAAGCGTTGCAGAGAATGCGGGAACAAGCATCACACAATGATCCACACGGACACGCCTCGACATACTTCGACCTCGGTTCCGGAAACCCCGACCACCGCTACGGCTACGGCAACGCAAACCTCGGCTCCCCCCTCACCGGCGAAAAGTGACTCGCCCCCCTCTCATGAATGACTCTCTTCGGCTCCCCTCGTGTCTCAATCGGTTTGTGTTTCTCGTCCGGCCGTTCTACTAGCCACGTGTCGGGCACTCACCAAATCACTTAGCGGCGACCCTCAACAAGTTCGGATGCTCATTGATCCCGGTTCAGAACTCACCTTCATATCAAGATCAGCAGTGAAGCGCCTTCAGCTTCCAAGACTACACGCATCAATACCCATTCTAGGCATCGGCGGATCTCCCTCTGAACGAACCTGCGGTGCGGTCTCACTGACTCTGCCAGTCGATCTACTCGGCACGGTCCATACATGTCACGGCCTACGTTCTCTCCAAACTCACGACTCAGCTACCCTCTTTTGGACTCTCAACTCACAGATGGACTCATCTTCAAGGACTATCACTGGCGGATCCGGACTTTCTCGTTCCAGGCCACATTGATTTGATTCTCGGCGCGGACACTTACGGCCTCTTTGTCGAATCGGAGGTGATCAAGGGATCGGAGCGTGAACCCATCGCCCAGCGCACCCTCTTCGGCTGGATCGTCCTCGGCCCTCTCTCAACGGTCACCCCCTCGGCCGCCTCAACCAATCAAGCCACGGTCGATCACAATCTCCACGACCTCCTCACCAAGTTTTGGGTACAGGAAGAGATCCCCTCCTCACCCACACCTCCACTCAGCTCAGAGGAAGCAGAATGCGAAGCTCACTTTCGGGCAACTCACTCACGGGACAGCTCCGGGCGCTATATCGTACGGCTTCCATTCCGATCACCGGCACACCAACTCGGCGATTCCAAGGCTACGGCTCAAGGGTGCCTACGACGCCTGCTAAGGCGGTTCTCAACGGATGAGACCTATCGTCAGCTCTATCAATCATTTATGCAAGATTACGAAGCACTCCGACATATGGTCAAGGTCTCCCCCTCTGAACCAGAACCATCTTCGGCCTATTATCTACCTCACCACGGAGTTCTCAAGGAAGACAGCGTCACCACGAAATTGAGAGCGGTATTCAACGGATCTTGTCTCACCACCTCTGGCGTCTCACTCAATCAACTCCTGCACACGGGTGCCAAGCATCAAGTAGATATCTCAGACGTTCTGCTCTGGATTCGGCTGCACCGATACATCTTTACTACGGATATAGTTAAAATGTTTCGGCAAATTCTTGTTCACCCCGATGACTGGCCGTTTCAGCGCATCCTCTGGGTCGATGCCCTACTGAACATCATCGTGTACGCACTCACGACGGTAACCTACGGTACCAGATCGGCACCCTATCTTGCGGTTCGGACTCTTCTCCAACTCGTGGAAGACGAAGGGGCCAACTATCCACTGGCAGTCCTCCCCCTGCTGAAGGGGCGATACATTGACGATATCTGCGGCGGAGCGGACAACTTCGAAAAGCTGCTGGCTATAGCGCGCCAGCTGATAGCTCTCTGCAAGGCGGGCGGGTTTCCTCTCGCGAAATGGCAGAGCAATCACCCAGACCTATGCGAGGCGGTCTCACCAGACGATGTCTCTCCCAATTCTCACCAATTCGAAGGTACTCAAGGAAAGATATTGGGACTTGTATGGCAGCCCTCACCCGACCAATTCATTTTCACGCCTAAGCTGTCACCAGCATCTGAAATCACAAAGCGGTCCATACTCTCAGAAGTCTCCCAAATTTTCGATCCACTTGGCTTCCTGGCGCCTGTGACCATCAGAGCCAAAATGCTACTACAGGAATTGTGGCTTGAAAGGATCGGATGGGATGACGCTATCTCCCCGCGACTTCGACATCGGTGGATTCAATTCCGGGAGGACTTGCCTGCACTCAGCCTCATCACCATACCACGCTGGCTGAATCTCACCCCCCTCATCCCGGGTCGAGCTCCACGGATTCTCGGACGCTTCTCAACTCGCAATGGCGGCAGCGGTTTACATCAAGACAACCTCACCTTCGGGCGAAATCAGGTCTCTCTTGTTTGCGCCAAAACCAAGGTGGCGCCTCTCAAACGACTCACCGTCCCACGACTAGAGCTCACTGCGGCAATGCTCCTTGCTCGTCTCATTAGTTACGTCCAACGAGTGCTCGAACTGGCGGACGTTCCAATCTTCCTGTGGCTGGACTCATTGGTGGCACTCACATGGATAAATAGCCACCCTTCTCGATGGAAGGACTTCGTCTGTAATCGGGTAACTGTCATTCAGGACCTCGTCCCTCATGGGCACTGGCGATTTGTCCCCGGCCTCGAAAATCCGTCAGACTGCGCGACTCGAGGTCTCACGACCACCCAACTCGCTCAACACTCACTCTGGTGGAAGGGCCATCTTGGTTAGCCTTGTCATCTCCAAACTGGCCGGACATGCCTCCTCACGCGGACTCCCCGGCTGTCCTCGAGGAAAGACCCGGACTCCTATTCCTGACATACACTCCGCAGCCACCTCAACTCTGGGAACTCATCTACCGCTACTCCTCCCTCACCAAATTGCTCCGAGTCACGGCCACCTGTCAACGGTACATTGCTATACTAAAAGGGGTACCTCAGTCATCACTCGCCACCCCCCTCAATCCCGGTGATTTGGCGTCAGCTCGGTTATTCTGGCTGCGGTCGGTTCAAGCGGCATATTTCTCATCGGAACTTAAGGTCCTCTCACGCGGAGCACTACTGCCTAAATCTCACCCCCTCTCTAGACTCACGGCATTCATTGATCAAGGGGTATTCCTCGAGTGGGGGGACGACTCAAGAACGCCTTACTGGACCCCGAGAGTAAGCACCCGGCAATTCTCCCTCGAGACTCACCACTATCTCAACTTAATTATCACGGACGCTCAATCTACGGACTCTTCACGAGGCGGGACTCAATTGACGTTAAACGTACCTCCGTCGGGCCTATTGGATACTTGGAGGACGTTTGGGGGGGGGGGCGGGCCCCGTCAGGGCCTCACATCCTTACGTTGCTGTCGGTGCGTCTCGATATCGCGGCGAGCGGGCACAACAACTCATGGGACCAACTCCCCTCACCTCGGGTCACACCATCCCGGCCGTTCCTCACCACTGGAGTGGATTACGCCGGCCCGGTCACACTCAAAACCTGGAGAGGCCGAGGTGCCAAAACTCACAAGGGGTGGATAGCAATCTTCGTTTGCTTCCCGACCTCAGCGGTTCACCTAGAGGTCGTCACAGACTACTCCACGGAGGGTTTTCTCGCCGCGTTCCGAAGATTCACTGGTCGGCGTGGCATCTGCCACACTCTTTTCAGTGACTGTGGCACCAATTTTCTCGGAGCCGATGCCGCACTCAAACGCCTCCTTACTTCCGGAACGAAGGAATTCAAGGACCTCTCTCAACTGTTGACCAATGACGGAACAAACTGGTCTTTCAACCCTCCGGCTACTCCTCATTTTGGTGGCAAATGGGAGGCAGCGGTCAAGTCGGTGAAATATCACCTACGGCGGACGATCGGCGAGCAGCTACTGACTTATGAGGAGCTTACAACTCTTCTTAGTCCAAATAGAGGCCGTGCTCAACTCAAGGCCGCTGTGCCCTCTCTCAGATGACCCGGATGATCTCTCGGTCTCACCCCCGGGCACTTCCTCATCGGTGAAGCACCTACCACCATTCCGGAGCCATCTCTTTCTGCGGGTACCGATCAACGACTATACGGTGGCAACTTATACAACAGCAAGTACAACACTCTTTGGGCTCGATGGTCAACGGAGTATCTCCAACGTCAACTCTCAATTTCCAAGTGGCATCATCCGTCTACGCAGATCCAGGTGGGATCACTAGTGCTAATCACCGACGAACGGTTCCCCCCCATCTAAGTGGCTCTCGCCCCGAGTGACGAATCTTCCCCGGGGGGCCGACGGTCTCTGTCGGGTTGTCACCCTCAAGACCGCTACACGGAGCTCAAGGGACCCATTGCCAGGCTCGCAATTCTTCCTCTCGCCTCGGAGCACTCATCCACGGGACGCAACCTCAGCCTCGACCGCCTATAAGATCATTCTACAACGCTGTTGTCGAAGGCGGGCGGAATGTTCAGACAATTCGCACGGTGCGCGACATCCCGGTCCCCTACGCACATACCACCATGTTTCGGCACACGATTCGCTCGGCCCCGGGCCAATCACCGTAGGGCACGAATCGATTCGCTGCGGGTGATCTATCGGTCGATGACTCTCGGTTCTTCTCGAGTGCGGACTTATTGTCGAGTTTCCGGTTCGCCTCATCGCACGTGTTTAACGACTCTCTCGCGCACGACGGTGTGATTATCGAATCAACTGCGGCTAATTACGCTTGCTGCAAGCTCATCGGATCGCTCTCGAGTGGAAAGTTCTCTTGGCTCACTCTACAACCCTTCGGCTTCACCTCAAGGAATAGCATCGGACTGCGAAAGTGCTCTCGACGGTCGGCGACGCTTCGAGTGGCCCAACGGTCGACGTGACTGCGGATCTTCTCACCTTTCGGACGAGACTCATAGTGACAATGTGAATAGACCATAGCAGCGGGGAGAAGCAAAAATTCGGACAGGACTCAGTTGTGCGGTGTCCGGGAAATAATACAGGTAACGCTTGTGAGTGTCTAAAATACATCGGTCAGACCACCCCCGAGGGGGGTCATCTCGCGAACCCGCCGCGCCCCTTCCGAAACCAGAAACCGCGGACAATACTCAAAACAAGTATTTTGGAAAGGTCTCGAGGTAAGCTACAGGAATGTGCAATAAAAAATAAGGATTTTTATTCAAAAAATTTGAGGTGACCTTGACCTGATCTGGGAAAGGCCACTCAAGGTCAAGTCCATATTTTCATCATGTATCCCCCTTGAAACCAAATAATTTTTGTCTAAAACATTTTTCTCTAAAATGCATCGTTTTCGAGATATTTAGGTGTGTCAATTTGAAAAACTCACTTGTATATGTCAGGAAACTCAGTCTCCGCAAACGATAAAAACGTTTGCCTTGCGGCGTACACGAAGAGGCATTCGTTGTGAGCCAAAGCTTGCCACCAGGTTAGAGCCTGCGGCCCGTCAACAGGTTAGAGCCTATTACGCGACGAATATGTACCAAAAAATATGCCTAGAAAACATTATCATTTGACCCCCCCTTACGGGGCGGATCCGGAATTGAAAAAGATGCCAATCGAGCTTTTCTTCCGATTAACTTGATTATACTTACGTGCCTGTCTCTTCCGTATTTAATTATCAAGCTTTTTAAGATCTCTCGACAGGCGTTTCATCTTTCTTGTTAATCTATTTTCCTTGGATTTATTGTCCGAATCCGAGTTTCTGTGTTTTCTTTTTCCCATTTCTTCTTGCAATGTGACTGTCTCGGCACAAGAATAAAGAATGACGGATTGGGCGCAAACACGAGAGGAGTACCCTAGAAAGGGGAAAAACTAAAGTTTTTGTTGGGAAGTTGGATTCCCGCGGCCATACGCACACTTAGCCTGAGTGGCGCCATCCGGCGTCGTGTCGGCCATACTGATTATCACGAGTTTGATCGGTATCTCGCGCTACACATAATCGATGAAAAGGCGACTGTTGCGCTTATCGCGACTTCCGTTTTTCGTACTATCCGCGTGTTCACCAAGGTGTTCTCCGCGACTTATAAAGTGCGATTATCTAGCAATTATATCTGTACACAGTGAGATTGTTTTATAGAGATCCGTCTCCGGTCGACCGCGATTGATCTCCCAACTCGATCCCGACGCATCCTTATCAGGTTAGGGGCCCAGAACGTGCAAGGTGTGATTGATCTCGCGATCGAACTTTGAGGTTGTGTTACCACGTGCTGTGATAGAATCGCGTTACCGCGTACTTGTAATAAAAACCAAGTGGAGTGTGCTTGCGTTACCGCGTGCGGTTCGACATTGCGTATTAACTTGCGTATTAACTTACGTTACCGCGCAGGCTTCGATATAATTTGCGTTACCGCGTGCATTTGATATTAATACTTTTCACGTTATCACGTGCTTGTGATAAAGTAATTTTTTGCCGTGAGAGAACAATGAGTATGGTAAACCCGGCTAAATTGAACTCCTGACGAAAGACAATTATGACACGTGGCGAATGCAGACAGAAGCCGTGTCAATAAAGGATGATCTGTGGGAGTACGTGAGCGGTGAGTGTTCCCTCCCGCAACCGGCGGATTCCAGTGCCTCGGCCATAACCGTGAATGCAACAGCGCAAGCGCGATGGCGGAGAAACGACTGAAAGGCACGATCGGATTGGTTTTGCTATTTATCCGTTAGAGCTTCCACAGGTTCGACACTTGACGTCTTCGAGAGAGGTCTGGCTCAAACTCGAGTCGATCTATGCGTCGAGAGGACCAGCGAGGAAGGCGACACTACTCAAGCAGCTTATTTTACAGCGCAAATGTGCAAATTAATGGTGATGTATTGTCCATTATGTTATTGTATAATCTCCCACCAAGCTATGAGAATTCTAAATGCGCGATCGAGTCACGCGACGAGCTCCCCACAGCTGAGGTCCTCAAGGTAAAGATTATCGAAAAGAATGACGTCACAGTCTGCAGTGGTTGAGGCGGCCGGTGCTCTCGCGACCAGCCAAGGTGGAAGACGTCAGCCGAGACGACGTAAAGGGAAGATGGAGCACAAAGGTTCTACCGAAGACGCATCGTGGATCGTGTGCTACAAGTGTGGAAAGCCGGGGCATAAGTCTCCTGACTGCCCGGATATTTCGGGCAGATCCTCCGATAAATTGAAGCGGAAACCCACGAGCCGCCCTCCGGCTAAGCCGACTGCTAACGCGGCTGACGATACATATTTGACTCACCACTCTACTTTTGAAGATAGCTGCCAAGTCTCAAGTGAACCCGTGGGTGAGCACGCATGGATTCTGGACAGCGGATGCACCGCGCATCTGTGTGGCGAGAGACACTTTTTGACAAGATTCACTCTTCGACGACGGGCAGACTCAACCTGGCGAGTCCAGCTTCAACGATGGTGGAAGGGAAAGGACCCGTGAAGATACCGATATCAGGTAACCAGGGTCGTCGCGTAGTTAATCTTCAGAATACACTTTTTGTTCCAGACTTAAGGACCAACCTAGTTTCCGTGGCTAAAATTACTGACAGAGGCCACACGGTCATGTTCCGCATAGACTCAGCGCTGGTTACTGATGGGGATGGAAAAGTGAGAATGGAGGCTTGCCGACGGGGTAACCTATACTACCTTCAGGAAGAGGTCGACTGTGCGGGGGCCGCCAGCGCACCTCCACGTTCCGATTTGTGGAAGTGGCACGAACGCCTGGGACATCTAAACTCCAGGGACCTGGTTAAGGTCATCGGCCATCTCGATCAACCGTCGCCATCTACGAAGGAAGCTGAGGACTTGAAGCGGTGTGAGATTTGTCTGCGGGAAAAGATGACTGCCCTCCCATTCTCAAGCGGGGACCCACCGTGCGCCGAGGTGTTGAGTATCGTGCACACTGATGTTGTAGGTCCTTTTCGTGTCCAGTCAGCAAGTGGTGCCAGATTTTTTGTCACCTTCATAGACGACAGTTCGAAGTGGTGTGAGGTGTACTTCCTCAAGGAGAAGAGCGGGGTATGTGATGCATTCAGGCATTACAAAAACTTTGTTGAACGACAGACCGGGAAGAGCATTAAAACCTTGCAATCCGACAACGGTAGAGAGTACCTCAACAACGAGATGAATTCCCTGTTGGCGAATCATGGGATTGAGCGACGGTTGGCAGTCGCTCACACCCCTCAGCAGAATGGGATCGCCGAGCGCATGAACCGAACTCTCCTGGATATGTCGCGCTGTTTAATGCTACAGTCTGGGTTATCCTCGATGTTCTGGGCAGATGCGGTCGCTACCGCTTGCCATATACGGAATCGCTGTCCGTCCAGTAGCTTGGGAGGCCTTACCCCCTACGAGAAACGGACTGGCGAGTTACCGAAGTTGGATCACCTTAGAACGTTCGGAGCGAAGGTGTTCGTTCTTGATAAGAACCCAACGAAGGACAAGTTCGCACCTAGGTCAGCTGAAGGGGTGCTTATTGGTTACCCACGAGAGTCCAAGGGATACCGTGTGTGGATGCCTGAGAAGCATAAAGCTATCATTGCAAGGGATGTTAAGTTCCTTGAGGCGGCGCCCAAAGGTATAGCCGATGAACATAACATTAATGAGTTGTTGAAGGTGGAGGAGCGCTTAGGCGAGAATGCCGCAAATTCGGATCACTTGCCTAGACTGGCACCTCAGCAGTGACAAGGAGCACTCGGTTCGCCAGTGTCTCCACCCATTCCAGATCATCGACCGATGCCGCCGTTTGTCGCAGGAGGCGTCCGGCGTGCACGTGGGCGACCGAGATTAGTGCGTACCGGTGGAATGGGGCGCCCTTGTAAGTCATATCAGACATTAACAGGTAGCGAACCGGACCATACTGATGTGCCTGTGGAAATACTTAACGACGAGCTGGACGATGACGTTTTCCTCAATGCAACCCTGCCGCCAGAGGAGCCTCTACAGGAGATGTTTGCCGGCATTGCTGAAGTGTCCAGTGAGGTACATGAGAAATGGAAGGATGCCATACTGTCCGAAGTGGAGAGTCTGGTGAAGAATGATACTTGGGAGGTTATTAGGAAACCTGAGGGCCAGAAGAGTCTGGGCTGCCGGGTAGTTCTGATGAACAAGTATGCCTCATATGGATCCATCGAGAGGCGAAAGGCCAGAATTGTTGCTAAGGAGTTTACACAAAGGTTCGGCGTTGATTACCACCGCACTCTTGCACCTGTGGCTCGACTTGAATCAATTAGGTTACTGCTAGCCTTCGCAGCCGAGCTCAATCTAACCATCTGGCAGTTCGATGTTGTCACAGCCTATCTGAACGGAAACCTTGAGAAGGAAGTTATCATGGATGTTCCGGATATACTATTGGATACGCTCGAGCGATTGGTCCTCGAGAAGAGCGTCACTCCTGAGGTGAAGAATCGAGTTGAGATAATGATAAAAATCCTGAAATCGGGCGGAGATGCCCGTCGATTGAAGAAGGCCTTATATGGCCTACGCCAAGTCGGTCGACAGTGGCACATTCGTCTGAAGGAAAAACTTGAGAGCATGGGGCTCTTACCAACACACGGAGAACCGTGCTTATACCAAGCGCGTCATGGGGAGGACATACTTCTGCTACTATTGATTTATGTAGACGACATATTGGTGGCTTTTCAAAACAAAAAATGGATGACGGAAATCAAGCGGGACTTGATGGAGAATTACGAGATCAAGGACCTCGACATAGCCAAACGTTGCCTTGGGCTTGAGATCACTCAAGAAGAAGACGCAATCCTTCTTACCCAGAAGGGATACACACTGGACGTGCTGGCGAGATATGGGATGGAGCAATGTAATCCCATCTCAACACCCTTGGAACTCCACTCAAGGGACACACCGGAGGTTCCGGAAGGTTCGAAGACTGGTTCCTGGCCATATAGGGAGCTCGTCGGCGCTCTCATGTACTTGGCTGTCCCCACGAGACCAGATATAGTAAATACGGTGTCCAGGTTGGCGCAGTTCAACAATAGCCCAAAGAAACGGCATTGGCTGGCTGCGAAACGGGTGCTCAGGTATTTGGCGGGGACCACAGATCTGGGCTTGCTATTTTTCAGGATTGACCAGTCGCTGACCGGCTATTCAGACGCGGACTGGGGCGGTTGCACAATTGACCGACGCTTATTTACCGGGTACGCTTTCCTGTTTGGCGGTGCAGCCATTTCGTGGAAGTCTCAGAAGCAGCGCACTGTGGCGTTGTCCTCGACGGAAGCGAAGTACGTCAGCATGACGAAGGCGGTTAAAGAAGGGCTGTACTTGCGCAGTCTTCTCACCAAGTTAGGACTGGGCCGCATGGCTGACGCTGTGCTATTGTATATCGATAATTGATGCGCGCAGTACCTTGCGCACGATCACATGCACCATTCCCGCACGAAGCACATCAACATAAGGTACCACTTCCTCAGACAGTCTGTCACCGAAGGTTTTGTGACTTTGGAGCATGTACCCACCAACGAAATGGTGGCCGACATACTGACGAAGGCACTGCCGATCACCAGCCATTGGAACTGCGTTGAGGGTCTTGGAATTACCAGCTCATCATAGCTCGGGAGAAATTTACCGTGTGCGCATTGAGGGGGCGTGTTGGGAAGTTGAATTCCCGCGGCCATACGCACACTTATCCTGAGTGGCGCCATCCGGCGTCGTGTCGGCCATACTGATTATCACGAGTTTGATCGGTATCTCGCGCTACACATATATGGATGGAAAGGCGGATTCCGTTGTAAGCCGCCGTGGTGATCGGACGTGCGATGGGAGAGTGTGCTCTTGTTGCGTATTGTTCTTGGCGGAACGGAAAACTTTATGGCTTATTTGCTTGAGTGATATTGGACTTTGGGTCTCTACTAAAATATATAAAGATTTAACGGCTTACTGATTTTGGAGAGATAAATAAGTGAATGAATATTCAGTCATTCTGCGACTTAAAGGGTGGTGAGTCCCCTCACGGGGCTTGATGGTTCTTATTATTCTTAATTTTAATTATAATTTTTATGTGTACTATCAAATGTTAACAAGATTATTTTCACGTTTGATTTGCCAATCATTCTTTTTCTTTCTCCATTAATGATTTCGACCTTGCCATATATATTGAACTTGATAATTGGAGAATTTGATTATTTACTTTTGTGTTCCGATGTTCTGTCTCTCTAATTAGACTCATTTATTCATTCTTACGTTTATCTTATCTGTAGATTTAATAAGTTATTAGCGCATTACTTTAATTTAGTTTTTGCGGTATATACGTGCGTGCTTGCCTCCGGCGTTCACGTGCATACGTGCGTGCGTGCGTGCTTGCTGTTCACGCGTGTCGTGAGTGCGTGATATTTTGCTTTTATTTTATTTTCGGCGTTCCTTATGGATTATCTTTGATCGAGACTTTGTTATTCGGAATTTATCACGATGCTCAATTATCGCATTTAAGTTATGTTTTATGTGATTGATAATTGGAGAATTTGATTATTTACTTTTGTGTTCCGATGTTATGTCTCTTTAATTAGACTCATTTATTCATTCTTACGTTTATTTTGTCTGTAGATTTAATAAGTTATTAGTGCATTAGTTTAATTTAGTTTTTGCGTGCGTGCTGCGTGCTCGCCTCCGGCGTTCACGTGCACACATGCGTGCGTGCGTGCGTGCTTGCTGTTCACGCGTGCTGTGAGTGCATGATATTTTGCTTTTATTTTATTTTCCGTGTTCCTTATGGATTATCTTTGATCGAGTCTCTGTTATTCGGAATTTATCACGATGCTCAATTGTCGCATTTGAGTTATGTTTTATGCGATTTTGTGTATCGTTTAGACGTTTATATATTATTCCTTGTCTCTATACTTTAATATTAGTATTATATTATTGATTCTATTAGTTCGTGCGCGCTGGCTCGGTATTTACATGTGATGTGCGCGTGAGACGTTTGCCTTTGCAAGGGTGTGCGGTCGTGTTTATAGCGTGTTTATAGTATTATTTACGGTTTTTTTAGTTTGAATAGTCTCTTATATATTATTATAATGCCAAAGAGTCCTAACAGGAAAAATCTTTCCTTTGAGGATAAGTCCCCTAATTCTAAGGAGGGGAAAAGACAAAGATGTGATAAGGGCCCCGAGGATTGCCTTGTGGATCCCTCTCTCTCTTCTTCTAGTTTAAGTAAAACTTTGCCTGCTCTTTCGCCGAATCGTAATAGAGATGTTAATCTATCTAATTCGGATATGGATACTTCTCTCTCTCCTTTAAATATAACTATACGACATGCGTCTGAGGGTGGTTCTCCCCTGGGAATCCCGAAAAGAACACAATTTATTGCCTCACAGAAGGCCAATAGATACAGTAACTTCAGTATGGCTCCGTTTTCAGTTTATATTATCGCTGTCCCAGGATGCTTCTGAGTCATCTAATATAGGCAACCTACACCCAATGAGTGTAGGAAAAACTTTGTGTAGAAATTTTAAGAATATTGCTGTCATTAGGAAATTGGGTAAAAGTATAGTGTATATTGACTTCAATAATTTCATTGAAGCAAATAGATTGGTTGAATCGAGGGGAATTCTTCCCCCTTTGTGGGTGGCTTACATACCAAATTATAAAATATTTAGATATAGAACTATTAGAGGCATAAGTACTTCTTTCTCTGAGGATAAACTATTAAAAAATATGTCTTCTTTTGGCGATCCTATAAATATACGTTCAATTGAAAGGCTTAAATTTCGTGATAAGGAAAATAACAATGAACTTAAGGATTATCTCTCAATCAAAATTACATTTATGGCTAATCTGTTAGCGGATTCAGTTCTTTTTTATAAGGTGAAATGTAAAGTTCATCCATTTATTAACAGGATTCTAAGATGTACTAAATGTTCTAAATGGGGTCACTCGGTAGCTTTTTGCAGAGGGGAATTGAGTGTGTGTGGTTTTTGCGGTGACAGCCATGCGTCGGAGTCATGTGACAAGTCAGAACCGGTCGTTTGTATTAATTGTAAAGGCGATCACTATTCTTTTGACGTTTCTTGTCCCGTAATTCTGAAGCATAAACTCGTTAATACTGTGATGGCGCTTGCCAACGTTTCACAATTCAGAGCAAAGAATTTAATTATTTCAAAAAAGATAACCTCTTGTAATCAGGCAGAAAAGCTGCTTAGGTCTGCTGCTTTCGGTGGTTGGAACTTCAGTTCCTTGGTAGGTGGAGTGGATTCTGATGGGAGTGTGGAACGTTTACCGCCTCGACCGTCTGGTGTTGATTTTCCCCTTTCGAGGAGGGCTAGAAGGTCTACATTTGGTAGTAATTCTGATACGGATTCCTTGCCTCGACATGAGACATTAAAAGCTCCCATTGCGAATTGTCATTCAGAGACTCTTCAATCTAATGTATTGGCGGTCCCTAACTCTTCCAGTGATAACGCCTCTAATGTATTTCCTTGACCTGATATTATAATTGATGACTTAAAAAAAAATTATATTTCTAATTCGAATGTGAGAGATAGAAACTTAGCACTTTGGAATATATGAGTTTTTTTGGTGAAGATTCTGTGATTAGTAATTTATTATTCGTCTGATATGATATTTATATTAATTTAGTCCCTTTGATTACTTTATTCGATATTATTTTCTCTAATTCTCTCAGAATTTTGCAATGGAACACTGGAGGTGTTATTGGCAAACAACCGAAATTCTCAAATTTTATTGGGGACGATGATGTAGTTTGTTTATAAGAGACTTGGCTCCAAGGTCAGAGTTATTTTCACTTTAAAGACTTCTTTACATTCAGAAAACGACAGAGATCTTTTGGGGGGGGTGGTACAGCGATTTTATGTAGGAAAATATTGGACCCTGTTCTCGTTGATATAAGGCTCCCGGTCTTTTTAGGTATTGAATACTCTGTTATTTCTATAAATTGCTCTAAGTTGCATCAGGACCGTATTTTCATTGTCTCTTTATACAAACCGCCCCATTTACATGTAAATGAAGCTGGTTGGTCGGCTCTCTTTCGCTCGATTGATTCCTCTTTGGGTTCCAAGCGTGTAATTATATGTGGAGATTTAATACGCAGCATCCATCCTGGGGTTCCTCGCATTCGAACCAAGATGGAAGGGCTTTGGCAGAGGCCTTGGTCCCTTCACGTTTTTCTTACTTAAATGATGGTAGCCCTACTAGAGTCTCTGTTAACCTGAACCATATTAGTGCTCCTGACCTAACGTTGGTCTCGAATGAGATTAGTTCGAGATATTCTTGGTCAACTTTGGACGAACCAATGGGTAGTGATCACTTTCCTATTATCACTCAATTCTTTTTTTGTCACCGTATTGAGGAATCCCGAGATGATACAGGTAAAAGAAGACTTAACGTCTCTTCTTTTGATAAATCACTTTTTTGCGATTTAGTTGATTCTAACATGAATGGGGTTTCTGGGTCATTGGGTTCTGCTGCAAGTGATTATGAGTGGTGGAATGGAATGATAGTATAATTAATTGTGCATTACGAGCAGGTGCAAAGATCTTGGACTCAAAGGAGGTTACAGTTTTTTGTCACTCTTTGGATAACTTGCAAGAACTTTTCGATTGGTCATTCAAAGAAGAGGGCTAGACCGCCTTGGTGGGATGAAGAGTGTGTGGATGCTGTAGACAGTAGAAGGAAGGCGGCGTTTATAGAGTTTAAATCTTCTCCCACTGAAGAAAATCGCTTAAAATATAAGAAGAAATTTCTAGGGAATGTAGAATTATAATTCGTCGTAGAAAGAAAATTAATTTCCATAACTTCATTGATGAGATTAACTTTAATTGGAATGCTAAATTTTTTGAGATACAGTTGGTGCTTTCAAAAAGAGTATATTTTTAATAGACCGAATCCTCCTACTGAAAGTAGATTGTTGGCCATTGATAGGTCAATCGCTGGCCTTTCCCCTCCTTGGGTTTCTGATTTCTTTGAGAGGAGATCGGACACGTCAAACTATTTTCGAACACGGTAAAACTATTATGTCTCTAAAAGTGAATAGCTCCTCTGGG
>JASTWQ010000783.1:0-73790 GCA_035220615.1 Leptothorax acervorum
ATCGAGATTTGTAGATTTTAACGAGATTTGACCCGAGTCTTGAGAGCTTGAAAGATTTTCCGCTAATTCGAAAGATTTTCTTTCGAATATATCTGGCGATATAACACGCCATTGCCATCGTCGGCACCAGTGGAGCGACTATTTAGTTATGCCACAATGATGGATATTCCAAAATTCAACCGGCTGACTGATGCGCATTTCGAAAAGCGGGTTCTATTTAAGGCTAACGCAGCGCAGAAACGTGGCACCAATTAATTCTGGACCGGATACAATTACACGAAAACGACACTCAGAATTCATGGTTACGCTTCTATAACAAGATTCACGCAATGTCCCCTGAAAATGTGATTATTGACATGTACGATCGAATGAAAGGAATCGCGAAACGTGATTATCGAGATATGTAGTCGAAACGAAGGAATAAAAAGGTCAAAAATGTGATTACTGCGATATATGATCAAAATAGAGAAATCGAAAAAATGTGATTATTAAGATATATTTGCAATATCAATTTAATGTCACGTATGTCGGTTTCTGGATGTTAAAAATATATGAAATTTTAATGAGATACTTCTGTGAGCTTGAAAATTACTACCACTCTACCATAGTTTTGTACCTTGTCAAAACTTGAATTTATTCTTCAATGTTTGGTACCAATATTTAAACAATGTATGTAATTATACCACATATTTATATGTTCTGCATTTTGGTTTGCATTAATGCTGATATTCTGGAGAAAATATTTTGTAGAATAGCAGTATACTGTTTATTCGCGGACAGAAGTCTACTACATATAGAAAACAGTCGCACCTCCTTATGGCGAATTCAGACATAATATAAATTCAAATGACGGAGCCGAATTTCTATCACTCCCATTAAGCAACATCTGAAATCACTCTTCAAATTGTTGAAACGAGCTGATCCAGATCTTCGAGATTAGTAAATTTAATTATAAATAAGTAATTCAATTACACGAATGTAATTAAATTACATAAATAAATAAATTACATAAATGTAATTAAGTTACATGAATGTAATTACATTAAATTAGTGTAATTTAATTACATTAAGCACAAAACTACTGTCATCATCAATAACAAATGCTCAAAATAATAAGTAATTAAATGAAACTTAATTACAAATGCTGAAAGCAATGGGTAATTAAGTGGATTTCAATTACAAATGTTGAAAGAAATGGGTAATTAAGAGGATTTCAATTACAAATGGTAAAAGTGATGTGTAATTAAATGTGTAATTTGGAGACGAAAGTATTTGCTGCCGCCCATCCCTGTATATAAGTATACAAACGCTAATAGAAATTTGATACTTTGCCTGTAATATTATATGCAATAATAAGATGTTTTGTGTATTGAACCTTTTTTAGAATTTCCTCATATGACTCCATATTATATTACAAGAAGATAAATATTATTTCTATTTGAATTTGTATACTTACGACTACATATTAACGAATTATGTGATTACCATTGTCATCATCGCACACTGATGTTATTTCAGGTTGAAACGTTTGTCTTATCAATGCCTTTATTGAATGTATAATATATGTATATATAGGGTGTACAGCTTAATATATATATATATATAGTTTACTCTTTTATCTCCTTTATTTTGAATGTTTATTGTATAATGTACTGTTATTGTAATGTATTATTTCAGGAAATGAAACAGGTGTTCTACCGGTTGCTGCAGAAGGAGAGGCAAAAAGAGAAGCGGAAGGAACGGCAGTACACCGGTGGTACATATGTACCACATACGTACCATCGGCGTATGCAACGCCGGCTGCCTCGCCTGCACCGCTTCACTGCCCGCATCTGCGCTGCAAGGATATGTACCGGCAACGACTGCTCCGCAAGGATTGTGTCTGCGACTGCGCCACAAGGATATGTGGCGGCAACAACTCCTCCGCAAGGATATGTGTCGGCGACTGCGCCACAAGGATATGTGGCGGCAACGACTGCTCCGCAAGGATATGTGGCGGCAACAATCTGCTCCGCAAGGATATGTGTCGGCGACTGCGCCAGCAGGATATGCCGGCAACGACTGCTCCGCTAGGATATGTGGCGGCAACAACTGCGCCACCAGGATATGTGCCGGCAACGACTGCTCCGCTAGGATATGTGGTGGCAACAACTGCCTCCGCAAGGATATTGCCCACGCCGCAAGGATATGTGCCCGCACCGCAGGCATATGCGCCGGCAACGAGTGCACGCAAGGATATGTACCGGCAACGACTGTACCGCAAGGATATATGCCCACACCGCAGGGATATGTGCGGCAACGACTGCAATGCAAGGATATGTGCTCTCACCGCCTACCTCGCAAGGATACGTGCCATATTTTATAAATAAAGGTAACAATTGTTTTATTGAAACATTATATTTTTGTAGTTTTGTATATATAAATATTTTTAAATGCATATTGTACTTTCAGATTGGCGACGGATATCTGCAGCGTGAAAGGATGGCGTTTTTTTTCATTTCATTTTTAATTTTATTAATTCTTTTTTTTAAATCTCAAGATGATAATGTTATTATTTGCTTCCTTTACAGTCATTGGAAAAAATAATATCCATGTGATATAGATAGATGGGAAATTAGAATAAAACTGCAATGTAGACCTTCCTAAGAGAAATAGGCAGAATAATATACTGCAATCAAGGTTGTATATTGTATATATAAGTAAATATAAAGAAAGATAAAAAGTATGTCAATAAAACCTACAAAAAAAGAAACATTTTAATCTAAGAAACCCGACTGAAGCCTGTGTGAACGAAGCGGGCATGTACTTTCTACGTAACGCATAACAGCGTAACGCGGAAAAATCCATGCCATTGGATGTCTCGTACGTGGATGTCACGTCCTAAGTAAAGTAATTATTTCATATAATCATATGGCAAAATCGATTCAATTTATATGTAAATGTCGCGATTGTACTTTTTACACTATTGAGTCTTCCACGTGACTTGGTCCGCGTAAAATCGCAGAGCTACTAAAATGCAAGTAAAATAATGTTGAAAATATTACTTTGTAAATATGTACACGCTGTTCGTTGTGAAAAAGATATTACAACTTATTGCCAGCAACACAAACATAACATTTTGCAAATGCCAACACGGAAAATATCGCTGTGTATACACCGCCGTGTTTGTATATATAACAACATACATACAATATATACAACAACACATACATAACTTTGCAAATGCAAAGCTTGCATTGCAATAAAATGTAATATCTTTCGTACAATGAACAGCGTGTACATAGTTATACTTTCAACAGTTTTTATTTGCATTTTACTAGCTGTGCGATTTTACGAAGGCAAAGTCGCGTAAAAGAATCAATAGTGTAAATTAAAATCGCGACATATATATATATATGAATTGAATCGATTTTGCATACCATTATATGAAATAATTATTTCACTTACGACGAGACATCCACGTACAGTATTCGTGCAGCAAATCAAATAGCGTTCGTTCATCTTAGGCTGCTGTCCCATGACATGTATTATCCGCGTTACGCGGTTATATGCGTTACGTGGAAAATACATGCCACCAGGCCCACGAGACAGCAGCCTTAGGTACCATCCAATCCTGTTTACTCTTTCCAACCTTCCAACCTCCACAATCACTTGACACTTCTCGTTCCCTGCACTCTCTGCATATGCGTATATGCATATGTGCGTGCGTGTATGCGTGCGTGTGTGCATGCACACACACATACGCACGACATATACACATCCTATGCTTTTATTTGACTTGTAATTTTGATTTCAAGGGTTCAATAATATGTGTCGTTTTTTTATGATTCAGGGAAACTTGTTTTCACGTTCGTAAAAACGGTATATCTTTTATATAAAGCACATCTTGTGATGAATGACAGGCCGTCGTCTGCTAACTGAAAACGCCATATAGAGGTAAATGAAAATAAAGAAATCTGTAGTTCCGTAACTTTTTCTCGTTTTCCATATAAAATGAGATTTTCCCTGAATCATTTGATGTATGTACTGTAATCCTGGAGAAGCATTTTCAATTCTGTCAAATTAACGCGACGCCTGCATGAGTAGAGATTTTTTCGGTATACAGGTCCCCTATTATCGACATCATCGCAGAGATAGTCAAGAATAGCAACCTATTGCCACGCACACATACGCACGACACACATACACATCGTATGCTTTATTAGACTTGTAATCTTCATTTCAAGGGTTCAATAATGTTGTTTCGTGTTTTGCAATTCAGGAAAACTTGTTTTCCACGTTGTACAAACGGTATATCTTTTATATGAAACACATCTTGTGATGAATTGACAGGCCGTCTGCCAACTAGACGCCATATTGAGGTAAATGAAAAAGAAGGAAATCTGTAGTTCCCGTAACTTTTTCTCGTTTTCCATATAAAATGAGATTTTCCCTGAATCATTGATGTATGTACTGCAATCCTGGAGAAGCATTTTCAATTCTGTCAATTTAATACGACGCTGCATGAGTAGAGACTTTTGTCGGTAAACAGACGGGTGCAGGATCCCCTTAAGATGCTAATACGGCTCTGTGATTGGTTAATGACATCTTAAGATTGTACTTAAGATGGTCTTAAATATAAGAACCGACTATGATACCGGCCTTATATCTGTATGGTCGCACATGTAGTGGGGTGTCACTACTATCGATCGCGTATCGAGTATAGCGCCACAAAGCAAAAGAAGAAGAAGATCGCATATCGAGCAGGACCTACCATCTACCTCGCTCTCTCCGTGTGCTGTGACCTGAGACGGATCTCCTCGTGTACGAGTGCAAACGTGTGCAGTGTCCCTCAAAAATAAAGTACGCCGAATCTTCAAAAAAGAAGAGATCGTAAGCTGGTAAGATAACTTGCATTTTTGTGAAACAAACTCTTTAATCGCTCTAGGACTTTGTTTACTGCATTTTCGTGTTTTCGAGTCATGCCGGCAACGTGGCTGCCATTAGTGAATTTGATAATTTTCGGTGACGTTATTGCCTGTTAAAAATTATTTCGAGTGACCGGTCTCAAGCGAAATAAGCGACCAAGATCGGTTTGTATAGAATCGGCTAGTATAAAATAAGTGATTGTGCTCGGCCTCTCGGAGATACGGGACCACGTGAAACACGGGAGAGTCGTCGTCTATCGTCTTTTGTCCGCGTGTGTTGTACATTTTCGCCTGTGTGTGTACTTATCTCATGTAAAATTATGTCGTATTATGTGTGTATATGTGTCGCGTCTGCGTTTATACATAAGATGAACTATAGATTTTTTACTCTGGTAGTGAATTATTGAACACAGTCTATGTAAATGCGGTTATTAGTTCGTGTTGTCGCATTGGCAGAAAATTTCACGTTTGTCCTTTTGTTGCGCATGTTACGTTACCGTAGAATATGAATGTGATTGGGAAAACTGTCGCGTCCGCTGATTTCGAGTTATTGACCTCGATTCTTGGAGGTAGTTAGAAATTGGAGCTAGTCGAAATAATCTTGGCATAAAATATTTCTTATATAATAAAATATTTTATGAAAGTATAATGAAAAGCTTTAATGTATACAAAAAATTAATTTTATTTAAATTTTTATTAAAATGTTGAATTATTGATTTATATACAATATATTATATGTATATATTGATTATTAATTGCTTACGTATATATTAATTGGCTATATTTAATAGATTGCTAATTAATTTATTGGATATTTTAGAAAATAAAAAATTTTTGAATATTGTAAATTTTTTTTTAATTGAATGAGTTTAGAAACTTTTATTAAAGCTAATTATAATCTATAATTTCTTTTTATAATAATTGTTTTTATAATTTAATTTATAAATTTTTCTTGTTAATTTAAATAAAGTATATATTTTTCTTTAATTTAAATAAAATATATATTTTCTTCACAATAATCTAAATAATTTTTTAATTATTTTTTATTAATTTTAAGAGGAGAGAGGATGAGGGTTGATGTGATAAAAAAACGAAAGACATTGTAACATTGTTTTGTATTGATGTAAAAAATTTTACTAAACAGTTTAAGATGCCCTGGCTTGTAGTTAAATTTGATTTGGAAAATACTGTTGAAGCTGTACCAAACAACTGGTATTGCGAAAAAAACTTCGACCTGTTATTGGCCACCACAGTCTTGTAATAGCTATGACATTGAAGAAAAGATAAAAAATCAACAGACTCCGGATCGTTCATTATGGAAAACATATCCTGCTGTAATCTTGGGCTATATGGTAACCTTGATTAATTATATAAGAATATGAAAATACGCAACAAGTCCTTATTATCTAGTTCTAACACTCTTTTGTCTTATTTTTCCTTTTAACTTTATCTTAATATTTTGCAGCTTTTTTCTGACTATTTATATTTTTTTTTTTTATTTATTTTTTTAATATATATTTTTTGATGTGCAGACTGCAAGTCCTAAATTAATTAATTATATATTTTTAATATAGCTAAACACTTATTATTACATTTTAATATATGTGATTTTTTTATGCATACTTCATTACATACATAATAACTTTTTAAAAATGTTTTTTGTCGTTAGATAATTTAAAACTCGCCAAGAAAAAAAGCTAATAAAGCGAAAAATACTGATGAGCTATCTTCGCATAATGAAGATATTAGAGGAAAACGCATACGAAAAAAGCAAAGAAATAATGAACATCGAAATAAACGATTGTCAGATAATGATGAAACATCCTCACATGATGACTCCAATGATGGAAATACTTCCCCGTGAGATCTTTTCTAAATTCAGAAAAAACAGTGAATGGTAAATATTATTATCTATGAGTAAAACTCACAATTGAACTGTTTGCATATAATATGCATATATGGTTTCTTTTAAAATATTGTTGATGACTATATGTGGTGGCAACAAATTGTTAATTATTATTAAAAACTATATTTAATAAATAAATTATAATATACCATATTATTTTATTTTTTACAGATATTACACAGACAAATTCTGCATCAACTGCAAATTCAGTTGTCGCGATCGAGAATGGTTTTGCAAAATATCAGTCATTAAATTCAAGTGAGTAAATTATGTTTGTATTATAATGTTATTCTTTTATATTTTATGAATATTTCTATTTACACATATATTTGTGTGAAATGTTAGTAAATTATTGTTGATTCTTAAATTTCAGAATTTTTTGAGGAAGTACTGAAAGAAATAAACTTATTACATCTAAAAGTTAATGACATATTGGATAGCATCAACACTATCATTAGAAGTACAAAAGTAAACACCGAAGCTGTCGTAAATATTGATAGATCAGAAGTTTCGAAAATCGTACATTTGTTTCCAATGACCGAAGAATCATTAATTGAGGTAGAAGAATGGATTAACGCATCAATCGATAATAAAGTAGCATTGGTATGAATAGACTTTTTATCTCAATTTTTATATGAATTTTATTTTACAATAACGACTTAATAATTAAATTTAATGTTGACTTTTCTCTCTATATACAGGGTGTACCTAAACTGGCGATAAATATTTTAATGACAAATACTTTGTAACATTTTAAGACAAAAATTCTAATACGAAAATGCCGAGGCTATAATAGTTTTCAAATGAGAGAAGTTTAAAGATAACGAATGAGAAGGTTAGATTTTCGCGCGCTCAGGGATGGTAACATGGCCAATGATAAAGGTGCTTTCATGAATCGAATGCCTTTGAGTAATGTGAAATTATTGTAAAGAAATTCAAATGTTTTATTAAGAAACTATTTTTGTTTGTCCGTAATAAATTATTTATTCAATAATTCAATATATCCATGATATGTGTTATTATGTCATATTTATTTGGTTAATTCATATGATGGTAATAAATCTCCGCGATGAAAATTGATCAAATCGATGAAATCATTTTTGTTCCAACTTTTGATTAAATTTGTCGATAAAATTATTAATACCGATTATTTATTCAATTCTGATACAAGTCTAGACACTCTCCAGACTCTTTCTTAAAAATCGTTATAAAATCTTAGGTGTTTAGAAAAGAAAGAAATTAACATAATTAAATAAAATAGAAAGAATTAACGTAAAATAAATCAATACAGGCGTACTTTATTAAAACCCACAAATAATTTTTAAATAAATTTTTCAAAAAAACCTTTTCAGGCAGATGCTTATCTTTCTTTTCAAGTCATCCTTTACAACAAAAGTTAGGAACTATCTACAGTTTCGTGGACAGAGCCATATTATTGTCTCACCCTCGGTTTTTCAATAAAAATCTTTCATTTATTGTCGACATTTTGCTAGACAACGGATACCCTGTAGACTTAGTTTTTAGACATATTATTTCAAGAATTAAAAAGCTCCACTTTAACAAAAGACAATCCACGAGCGAAGATGATAGCGAGAATGTTAGCGACAGTAATACCGAAGACTCTGTAAAAAAGAGATTTATCGCCCTTCCGTACTTAAAATCTGCCTCTGAAATCATCGCGGCGTCAGTGGATAAATCAAAGCTATCCATAGGTTACAGGATTATTAACAAGCTTAACAATATAGTCAGGGTCCAGAAGGATAAGAATTCACATTTTGAAAACAACAACGTGATATATAAAATTTGCTGCAATGATTGTGATGCATCCTATGTGGGTCAGACCAAAAGACAACTAAATACTAGACTGAGGGAACATAAATATAATGTCACTGTGGACCCGTCTAAACATTCAGTAGTCTCGGAACATATCACTTCACTCAAACATTCGTTTAATTGGGATGAAACACGAATTTTAGACCACGAATGCAATTATCAAAAAAGAACCATTTCCGAGATGATCCATATTAAAGAACAAACCAATGGAATTAACTTGAACAAGGATACTGAATTACTAGATGAGACCTACTTTGACATTTTAAGTGAGCTATCTAGCTATAAATATAAACATTGACTCTGCGGCATTAGCCATCCCATGTACACCTCGCATTCAGTGACAGTACGTCCTCGCTCCAACAAACATATAAGTGTAGCCATGCTCATCATAGCACAAGACTTGTTAACGCGACCACTTATGTAAGTCCATCCTTTATATTTTAAGAAAAAATACATAGATTACGACTGTCTGAATTCCGACATACAGTTACCACTAAGGACAGTCGCGTTAATACGATCTTGAATCAACATCGGTCACTTCCACCTAATCGGGACATACATCGATGGATTCCGACGTCGAACATGACCGATATCATGAAACAACCAAATTCTACAGAGGACTACTGGTTGGAATGCGAGGGTCGCACCAAATCGGCATCTCCATCAATTGCGACTTTGAGCGTTACTTATTGTAATCGGTAACATTTTTATTGTAACTATGCGCCCCGTGACAATGTTTAATTTTAATTTGAATTTGACTTTGACCTTGTTTTTACTGCGTGTCGTAATTGTTCACCGACGATGACTTTACTTTTCAATGTTTTTAATGTGAACTCTAGTTATTATTCTTAATTTTATATTTTTATTTATGTAGTATTAAATGTAATATGCCCTGAGGATGACCAAGTAAGGTCGAAACGTTGGCTTGATAATTAAAAATTAAAATTTATATTTAGTATTTTATTACATCCTAATATTGCTCGAAATATCGGCCGTAGTATTACTTAGCTTAAATATTTAAATATTAATAAAATTTATATTATTAATATGTATTATATAAGATATATTTCAAAAGTAAACGTTAATCCTTAATAACTTCAAAATATTTTTATGTTGAAATTTCAAATTGCTTTACTTTATAATTTTCTGTCAGAGAGAGAGAGAGAATTCTAATGATAATGTATATAATAGATTATAAGATATTTTAAAATATAATGATAATTTATATAATAGATATACAATATAAGATATTTTAAAAGTGAAGTGATGAATTGGTTCGGGAATTGATTGAGAATTTAAAATCAAGAAAAAAATTGATATGAACATAGCTCCGGAAATGTGTTGATTTTGAGATTAAGAGATAACGCCATTTTTATGTTAAAATTTCAAACTACTCTACTTTAGAACTTTTTGTCAAAATTGAAAGAAGAGGTGGCTTTCACAAATTTTGATAATTTTTACAAGTTTTTAGTTATGTTATAAATTTTAAAAATCATCTCTTTTAATTTTGACAAAAAGTTCTAAAGCAAAGTAATTTGAAATTTCAACATAAAAATGGCGTTATCTCAAAATCAACACATTTCCGGAGCTATGTTCATCAATTTTTTTTTGTTTTTAGATTCTCAATCAATTTCCGAATAATTAATCATTCCATTTTTAAAATACCTTGTATATGTAATTTATTATATACATTATACAGGGTGATCCAGGTCACCCGGAGGAGCCGGCACATACGTGTTTCTCATGAAAAACTGAGTCGAAAATGTCAATAGCAAATTGTTGTGAGGTCAATAGTTTTTAAATGGTGAGCCTTTGAAACTGTCCAACCACAGGGCGTACAGTTCGCGCCATCAAGTGCGGCGCAACCAAGCGGCCGGCCGGGCGCTTTGACGGGTACCGTCCAGGCGCGACGCTCAGACGGGCACGGTGTCGAACGACAAAAGATTCCGTGAAATATTTATTAATATCTACTGCTATAAATTGAGTACAATTTAATTAATGAGAAGTAATGTCAATTGCAAATTCGATAAAATATTATTTATATCAGTAAAAAGTATGTGCTATTAAAATACATTTTATGTATAAACAAATAAATTAATAAATAAAATAAGTTTTAATTATATTATCCATCAAATTATCAATCAAATAATATTAAATACATTAGTGGACAAAGTTTTTCAAATTTCTTGTCGAAAAGTTTTTTCACAAATATTAGAAATAATTACATAATTAATATTAGAAAAAAATTTACATTTAAAATTCGCATTTGATATACAATAAATATCTTAGATTAAAGAAATAAAATGAACAAAATTCCGATTTACGAGTGAGAAGAAAGGGAAGTATTACAGTGAAGGAATCGAAGTAAGCGAGTAATAAGCTGAATTGTTACTACAAATTGTATTTTAAATATTATTACAATAAGTGTTCGAAATGGCCACCTTCCATTTCACGACAAAGCTGAGCACGTCTAATAATATTCTCTCTTGATCTTTGTATCATTTCAGGTGTGATAGTTGCAAACGCTTCATCGATGCAATTACTTAATTCCTCGACAGTATTTATGGGCATGCGATACACGTAGTCCTTTATCGTCCCCCACAAGAAAAAGTCAAGTGGAGTTAGATCTGGTGATCTCGCTGGCCACGCTCGAGGACCTCCGCGGCCAATCCACATATTAGGATATTTTCTGTTTAAAATATCCCGTGAGCACCTTGCATAGTGTGAAGGAGCTCCGTCATGCTGAAACCACATAACACGTCGCTCCTCCAATGATATATCCTCAAGTAATTCGGGCAATTCTTCGGAGAGGAAATCACTATAAATTGCGCCGTCAACTCTCGCAGGAAGTTGGAATGGTCCGATCTGCATATACAATTATATTCTATTGTTATTCTACTTTTTTGCATACCTTCTTACTCACTAATTATTCTGCAATTATTTTTTAAAATATCTAACGTTATACACGAAATGTGAAAATGTAAATGCGACTATAAAATGGCAACATTTAAAAATTGGTTGAATTAAATTTTCTAGACGAACATAACGTTAACTACGAATAATTTCGCTTAGATATTAAATTAACTGCAACAACAATTAATGATTGAAATTTCCGAGTTTAAGAAATTAAATTTTAATATTATCCAACGTTTCTATTTCTAATATAACAAAATGAGGAACAAAGTATTTATTATTATTAAAAATAATTCTTGCCACAGAATTCTTGTATATTCCAGCCCACAAGTTAATGCTGAATTTGTGTTGATAGCTTTTAACGTTATACACATGCGGATTTTCATCTGCGTAGAAATGATAGTTATGCGTATTGAAAGTTCCTTCTCTCGTAAATATCGATTCGTCGGTGAATAAGATGTTTTCCACAAAATGAGGATCTTCTCTATGTTGTTCCAAAATCCACGTACAGAAATTCACTCTGTTCCATAGTCTAAAGGCATTAAATTCTGTGCACGTGAAAAATGGTACGCATGCATCTTATTGTCTTTTAGGATTCGTTGAGTTGTTGTGAATGACAAATTAAGCATATTAGCGATATTTCGAATGCTCCTCGTTGGATTTTCCTCGACTGCCTCTAGCACAGCTTCTTCATTTGCCACATTTCTAGCATAACGCTGGTGTTCTTCTTCCTTCCGTGATCGGATTAATGATCCAGTATTTCTTGACCGATTAATTAATCGCAAAATTACATTTCCATTAGGATGTCTGGAATTCGGAAAACGTTCAGCGAATAATCTTGCAGTAGCTTCTGCGTTTCGTCCACACTCGCCGTACAATATTATCATCTCACAATATTCTTGAGCTGAATATTCCATGATAATTTTATCAATAATAAAATACTCTTCTTAGACAGAAAATCTCGGATGCCGACATTACGAAAATGGTACTCATTTGTTTCTACAAATTCTTGTTGTATCGAGGAACAAACTAAGAAATGTAATGTCGGTAATATCGTAATGTCCGTAGTATCCGAGATTTTCTGTCTAAGAAGAGTATTTTATTATTGATAAAATTATCATGGAATATTCAGCTCAAGAATATTGTGAGATAATAATATTGTACGGCGATTGTGGACGAAACGCAGAAGCTACTGCAAGATTATTCGCTGAACGTTTTCCGAATTCCAGACATCCTAATAAAAATGTAATTTTGCGATTAATTAATCGGTCAAGAAATACTGGATCATTAATCAGATCACGGAAAGAAGAAGAACACCAGCGTTATGCTAGAAATGTGGCAAATGAAGAAGCTGTGCTAGAGGCAGTCGAGGAAGATCCAACGAGGAGCATTCGAAATATCGCTAATATGCTTAATTTGTCATTCACAACAACTCAACGAATCCTAAAAGACAATAAGATGCATGCGTACCATTTTTCACGTGCACAGAATTTAATGCCTTTAGACTATGGAAACAGAGTGAATTTCTGTACGTGGATTTTGGAACAACATAGAGAAGATCCTCATTTTGTGGAAAACATCTTATTCACCGACGAATCGATATTTACGAGAGAAGGAACTTTCAATACGCATAACTATCATTTCTACGCAGATGAAAATCCGCATGGGTATAACATTAAAAGCTATCAACACAAATTCAGCATTAAATTGTGGGCTGGAATATAAAAGAATTCTGTGGCAAGAATTATTTTTAATAATAATAAATACTTTGTTCCTTATTTTGTTATATTAGAAATAGAAACGTTGGACAATATTAAAATTTAATTTCTTAAACTCGGAAATTTGAATCATTAATTGTCGTTGCAGTTAATTTAATATCTAAGCGAAATTATTCGTAGTTAACGTTATGTTCGTCTAGAAAATTTAATTCAACCAATTTTTAAATGTTGCCATTTTATAGTCGCGTTTACATTTCCACATTTTGTGTATAACGTTAGATATTTTAAAAAATAATTGCAGAATAATTAGTAAGTAAGAAGGTATGCAAAAAAGTAGAACAACAATAGAATATAATTGTATATGCAGATCGGACCATTCCAACTTCCTGCGAGAGTTGACGGCGCAATTTATAGTGATTTCCTCTACGAAGAATTGCCCGAATTACTTGAGGATATATCATTGGAGGAGCGACGTGTTATGTGGTTTCAGCATGATGGAGCTTCTTCACACTATGCAAAATATCCTAATATGTGGATTGGCCGCGGCGGTCCTCGAGCGTGGCCAGCGAGATCACCAGATCTAACTCCACTTGACTTTTTCTTGTGGGGGACGATAAAGGACTACGTGTATCGCATGCCCATAAATACTGTCGAGGAATTAAGTGATCGCATTGATGAAGCGTTTGCAACTATCACGCCTGAAATGATACAACGATCAAGAGAGAATTTTATTAGACGTGCTCAGCTTTGTCGTGAAATGGAAGGTGGCCATTTCGAACACTTATTGTAATAATATTTAAAATATAATTTGTAGTAACAATTCGGCTTTTTACTCGCTTACTTCGATTCCTTCACTGTAATACTTCCCTTTCCTCTCACTCGTAAATCGGAATTTTGTTCATTTTATTTCTTTAATCTAAGATATTTATTTATATCAAATACGAATTTTAAATGTAATTTCTTTTCTAATATTAATTAAGTAATTATTTCTAATATTTGTGAAAAAACTTCAAAAAGAAGTTTGAAAAACTTTGTCGACTAATGTATTTAATATTATTTGATTAATAATTTGATGGATAATTTAATTAAAACTTATTTTATTTATTAATTAATTTTTTTATACATAAAATGTATTTTAACAGCACATACTTTTTACTGATATAAATAATGTTTTATCGAATTTGCAATTGACATTACTTCTCATCAATTAAATTGTACTCAATTTATAGCAGTAGATATTAATAAATATTTCACGGAATTTTGTCGTTCGACACCGTGCCCGTCTGAGCGCCGCGCTGGGACGGTACCCGTCAAAGCGCCCGGCCGGCCGCTTGGTTGCGCCGCACTTGATGGCGCGAACTGTACGCCCTGTGGTTGGACAGTTTCAAAGGCTTACCATTTAAAAACTATTGACCTCACAACAATTTGCTATTGACATTTTCGACTCAGTTTTTCATGAGGAACACGTATGTGCCGGCTCCTCCGGGTGACCTGGATCACCCTGTATATATATATATATATATATATATATATAATAATATATTTTTAATAATATTATTAAGACGATTTGGCAGAAAGTATCCCAGCATATTTCATGTAGACATGTTAATGACATAAACCAAACATTACGTCTACAGAATGAAGCCGGAATTTGCGAATGAGATGGTTGATTTGCTTTTAGTGCTTTCTTACTCTATTATATTGATCATATTTTTTCTATATGATAGAATGAGAAAGCACTAGGGGAAATTAACTTGCAACTTCCAGCTTCACTCGCGGCTACAACAGAAGTATAGGAATATTTAGAATTAGTCTATGTATGTACGGCATTGATTATACGCGAGTTCGGTGGTTCGGCCGTCGAGCTTTAAACGTGGAGGGATCGGAGGGATCGCCTCAGATATCGGTCCAAAAATCTAATTCTGAGTACACTGTTTTAGACTGAAGAGCTGAGTCGTATAGGAGGATCCAACGTAAAGGAGTTAATTAAAAGAATAATGTACAGAATTCTATTAAACGAAGTCGGAATGCTATACTCTTTGGAAGGTGCGAAAAAGAAGAAAGCATTCAAAAATTTAAACATTGCAGCTGTCATTTTAGGTAAAGGTCATAAGTTAATAGATAAAAATAATAAATAATCTTATAAATTAAACATTCTTGTTTTATAAAAATATACATTTTATTAATTTTTTAATGATTTTTAGATGTTGTTCGTAAAAATCCAAAACATCAAAGCGCCACTGAACTCGAAGCAATAAATCACATAAAAGCTTGGCTCGTCAGAAGTAAGGATCGATACTTTAATGCACAAAAAAAGATTAACCAAGTTCAACCTAACACACCTGCTAATACTCAGGACGACGAAGATACGTAGCCATTTACATTCATAAAATATGTGCTTTCAAAGTACGTAAATTTTATTCTCTTTTGAACAGACTGATAGTCTAGTCTTGACTAAGCATTACTGCTTTTATATATGTATTGTTATTACATATAAAATTTATAAACATATTTTTAATTTTTAGTAATTAATATGAAATCTATTATGAGACATTGAACTGAAAAGTATAGCTGTTTTTAGTTTGGATAATAAATTTAGTATTAAACGAATGCAGGTAATTAGTTATCATTTATAGTAATTGTGGTTATTAAAGCTTATAGTATTTTATAGTATATATATGTTCAATATTTCAAATTAAAATGAATGAAAAAAAGAGTTTCAGAGAAAATCGGTGTAGATATATTAAAAAAAAAGTAAAGCAATCTGTAGCAATTATTAACAGTACTTATCAATTTCATGTTCCAAATTTAACGGTTGAAAATAAAAATGATGAAACCAATCGTTACAGCTACTCAAATAATAAAGTTACTCATAATTCTGATACCGAAAACATTGGTTCGAGTTATGTAGACATTGATAATTTGACGTTCGACGAACAACCACCCATCCATAGTTCTGATAGCATAATTAGAAAAACAAGTTTATGTTCAGATCATGTTGAAAATAGTGAGCAGTTATCTTCCAAACTTGCTAAATGGGCTGTAGAAAACAACGTTAGTTTATCTGCACTGAGAGAGTTGCTTACTATTTTGCGCGAAGATCCTTGTTATTGCACCAATAATTTACCAGCAGACCCTCGCACTCTTTTAAAAATGCCTAACAAAGTATATGGTACAAAAATGGGATCGGGTTTATTTTGTGTTCTGTCAAATCAATCGAAGCCCTTAAAAATAAAGTTTTCTTAGTAGCTCTTTATCATGGACATGATAAACCAAATTCCAATGATTTTTTACTTGATTTTGTTAATGAATGTGCGAAGTTAACAACAAATGGCATATTAATCAAGACCGTTATATGCAAATTTAAAATTGAAATGTTAATCTGTGATACACCTGCAAAATCATTTGTATTATCACTTAAGAGTCATTCAGGCTACTTTTCCTGCACAAAGTGCAATCAAGAAGGAGATATGATTAACAATGTTATTTGTTTCGTTGAAACGGAAAATCTTGTAAAAAGAACTAATGATTCGTTTAGAAATAAACTTCATCCAGAACATCACGTTGGTGAAACTCTTTTCATTAACATTCCAAACTTTGATTGTATTGATAATGTGCCCGTGGACTATATGCACAATCTTTTGTTAGGCGGAGTTAAGAGATTGCTATGCAATGGACGCTATGGGTGGATATTCGGTAGATTTCCTCACAAATTACGTGCAAAGAATGTTAATGATATTAATAAATTGCTTCTTAAACTAAGAAAATATATTCCTTGTGAATTTTCACGAAAGACTCGATCTATAGTAGAATGCAAGCGATATAAGGCTACTGAATTTAGACTCTTTTTACTATATACAGGTCCAATAGTCTTAAAACAAGTACTGTCTCCTACAGTTTACAATAATTTTACTACCCTTAGCTTAGCAAGCACTATCTTAATTAGTAATTATTATTCAAAGTATGAACATTTTATTTCTTACGCTCACGAGCTCATGAAGCATTTTATTACTAATTCTATTAAAATTTACGGTCCAGATTTCATTTCTCATAATATACATAATTTTTTGCACTTAACTGATTGTGTAAAATTATTTGGTTCGCTAGAAAATTTTAGTGCATTTCCATTTGAAAATTTTATGCAAAAATTAAAAAAAATGGTTCGTAAATCTTCCCAACCCTTACAACAAGTTGTTCGTCGAATCGTTGAAGAGAATAATATTTTAAGACCTACTAAGAATACTGATGATAATTTGTCTACAGAATTGTTAATGGAACATTCTGATGGCCCTTTAATAAATACTTATAATCCTCCTGAGTACAAAAAACTTAAAACTGCCGAATATTGTTTAAATATTAATAGAATTGCTGACCGATTTGTAGAATTGAAAAATAAAACAATAATTGTGTTTCGGAGGTACGTAGCGAGGATAGAGAAGGTGATAGATTCGAAGCGTGGTTAACCTGGTAAAAGAATAATTTATTCTTAGATCTAATTACATTTAGATTTATTCAGGCTGGCGCCTATAGGCACCAGACGTTCAAAAAAAATAGCTAAAACAAGAGCTTTAATCTAGCTGCTTGTTTAGCTGTCAGTTTACGACCGGGGAGATCTTCGTCCCAGAATCCTTCTTCGTTGTTATTTTCGTCCGGACTTCTGATGGTAGGAGTAGGTGGCCTGTCCCGAGGTGGCTTGGTGACAGGAGCCATCACCGGCTCTGTGAGCGGTGTCTTATGCCGTTTGCTCTCTTTGCGAGAAGACTTATGCCGCTTCTTCTCCTCGTCCGTCTGCGTGCCCACCGTCGTATACGCCCCTGGCGGGAGAGGCCGTGAGGCACGTGGATCTCCAGCCGACAGACTCAGACCGGCAGGTCGTATGAGTCTTCGGTGCGAATCGGGGACCGTAATGGCCCACAATATCCACGGCGTTGCCTGTATTACTGGTACAGCTGGTGGAGGCGCAGGTGGAGGCGCAGGTTCCCTTTCGTGCTTATGATGCCTTGGTGGTGAAGTTTTCCTTGGTCGTCGTCGGCGCGTTCGTCTACGCGGTTGGCGAGAGTCTCCTGCTCTTCGTTGAGTGGAGTGGCCGTGACCTCGATCAACCACCTTGCAAGCAGAGGCTGCAGGCTTGGTGGGAGAGGCGGACTCCACTGGCTTCAAAAGCCGTCGTAGATCAAGTCTATCTCGACGCTCGCAGGAGCGGAGGGTCGACTCTGATCGTTCCAGCGTGGTCGTTACTCGACACACTGTATGCAAAATCTCGATTGTATTCACCTGCAACACCCGGTATCCCGAGGGAGGTATTTGTATTTGTATTTGTATTTGTATTTGGATTTGGAGGTATTTATATTATCTCCCTAGTTGGGTCGAGTCTCTGTCGAGACAATGAAACGGAATTCTTTGGTGTAGGAAACAATAAACTTTATTGATTCGATCTAAACATGTCTTGTTGATCGTTCGCCATATTCGTAACTAACCGCCGATCGTGTTGTCGTATCGCGATTCGCTTTCGTCACCTAGCGTAATGCCCTCTCAGAGACATGATCTGAACTCACTCAACATTTCTCAGAAACACGAACTCAACTCATTCAACACGCCGCCCGCCTTGAAATATTAAATTTCAACGTATAGATGAAATAAACGCCGCGATTTAATCTATGAATAATGTGAACAATAAAATGACTTACTGACTATAAAGGATAATATCATCGAAAGACATCGCAAGCGGAACGGATAACGGATAATAGAAACTTATAATAAACTTATATGTATCTTGTGCTGAACTTAAGAAACGGGTAAAATACAAATCTTTGGCAGGGAACGCTTTACAATACCGTCCGTGGTTTTCACACTTACTACACGGACTCGACCATTCTTATCTGGGTGCACTTCGACAATTCGTCCTAGTTTCCACTTAAGTGGCGGCAGGCGATCATCCTTAAGTACTACTAGCATATCAATCTTAATTTTAGCGTCTTCTGGAATCGTTTTTTTCCACTTACGTCGAACTTGAAGCTGAGTTAGATACTCTGCACTCCAACGAGACCAGAAGTGCTGTTGAAGATGGATTAGAAGCTGATAACGAGTGAGCCGATTAATCGGAACGTCTGATAAATCTGACTGAGGTACAGCTGTCAAGGGTGTCCCGATCAAAAAATGACCTGGGGTTAACGCTGTTAAATCGGAAGGATCGTTTGACATAGGTGTTAAAGGTCTTGAATTAAGACAAGCTTCAATTTCCGTAATTAAAGTATAAAGTTCCTCGAAGGTTAAAGGGGGATTAACACCGCCTAGTACCTTTTTTAAACGCGTTTTAACCGATTTGATTCCGGCTTCCCATATCCCACCCATATGAGGTGAGTAAGGCGGCAGAAAATGCCATTGAATTGCTTGTTCAGCTAAGAATTCATTAACTTGTCGTTGGTGTTCTGAATTTTGTAACAACCGAGCGAGGGCTTGTAACTCGTTATTAGCTCCTACAAAATTGGTTCCCTGATCTGAATAAATGTTTGCGCATTTACCTCTTCTCGCTATAAAACGTCTTAAAGAATTTAAAAACGCCTTTGTACTTAGATCGCTCACTAGCTCTAAATGAATTGCACGCGTGACAAGACATACAAACAAACAAAGATAAGCCTTCGCATTCTTGTTACGAGAAATTCTAATCGTGAACGGGCCAGCGTAATCTACGCCGACACTCGAAAACGCTCGAGTTGGTGTTACACGCGATTTGGGTAAATCTCCCATGATCTCTAAAGGACTTTTACAATTGAATCGATAGCATGTTAGACATTTATGTAAAACCTTTCGAATCGTAGATCGCCCAGATATTATCCAGTATTGTTCTCTAAGTATGCTTAATAATGTTTCGGCTCCAGCATGTAAATTTTTTAAATGAGCTTCTCGAATTATCAATTCTGTCAAATGGTCATGAGATGCGAGCAGAATCGGAAATTTCTGGGCATAAGATAACTGAGAGTTCCTCAACCGACCACCCACTCGAACGATTTCGTCTGTGTCCATAAACGGGTTGAGACACAATAACCTACTTTTGTCAAAGATAGGGCGTTTTTGCTTAAGAGCTAAGATCTCTCGCGAAAAATGTTGATTCTGATGGATCTTTACGATTACACGCGTCGCGTTTTTGAGCTCGATTACCGACAAAAATCCTGTTCTTCGATCGTTTGGTTCCTTGCAATTATATAAAAAACGTAAACAATAAGCTACAACGCATTTTAACCTCTTAAGTGATGAATATCGATTCAACAGCTGGTCCTGCTGATCCTCTTGTTCCACTATTGTACATACTGTGATCCGCGATTTTTCCTCTGGTATTTCTTTTGGTAGTTCTGGTGACGTTGGATACGAATCCCCTCCCTCCTCGACGAGCCAAGGGGGTCCATTCCACCAAAGTTGACGACTCTTCAGAACTTCGGGTTGAACTCCTCTTGATAACATGTCTGCTGGATTTTCTTGTGATTTGATATGTCCCCATTGAGATCCTCGCGACAAACCTTGAATTTTTGAGACTCTATTGGCGACAAACGTCTTCCATCTAGATGGTTCTCCCTTGATCCAGGCCAAGACAATGGTCGAGTCGCACCAGCAATATTTCTTCTGAATTGGTAAATCTAACGCTTGAACCGTTTTGTCCATTAGCCCGGCCAGCAATTCGGCTCCGCATAACTCTAACTTCGGCAAACTGACTTTCTTTAACGGCGCCACTTTCGATTTGGCACAGATAAGTTGACAGGTTCGTTTCCCATTGTTGTCCGATAACAAATATAGACATGCTCCATAAGCCTGTTCTGAGGCATCGCAAAATCCATGGATTTCAAGTCTCGTGAAATTAACATCCAGAATTAATCGGGGGATGACGATCTCTTGTAAAGAAGACAAAGATTCATAGTAGCGTAACCACGTTGAATGTAAATCAACGGGTAACGACTCGTCCCAATCAATCTTGATCTGCCATAGCCTCTGAAGAACGATTTTTGCTTGTACGCAGATAGGGCCAATGAGACCCAGCGGATCATAAATATGCGCGATAAACGATAAAATGCTCCTCTTCGTTACACGACGCATGTCCGACATGCTCACCTTATACGATAATGTGTCATCCGATGGCTGCCAGTACAACCCTAAAGTCTTGACTCTCTCCCCTAAAGAGTGCTCATCTGCCGTTTTGTCGCTCAACTCGCTAACGTTGGACTTCCATTTTCGCATCTTGAAACCTCCAGAACTAAGCACCTCACTGATCTTTGATTTAATTCTCTTAAGCTGGTCTATATTATCTGCTCCAGTAATCATGTCGTCTATGTAAAAATCCTCGAGTATTATCCTGCTGATATCCGGTAAAATCACCTGACATTCATATCCTAGTTGTTCCAGGCATCGTATCGCCAAATATGGCGCTTGTGTCAGCCCAAACGCAAGGATGGTTAGCACGAATTCTTCTACTGGTGCGGTCGGATCCTCCATCCATAAGATCCTTAATAGACCTCTAAGCTCTTCATGGACGTAAATCTGTCTGTACATTTTCTCCGCATCCCCTGTTATCACATAGGGATGCTTTCTGAAACGAACGAGGATGACATACCCTTCCGGTTGGATCACTGGACCTTTCCTCAAAATGTCATTTAAAGATTTGCCCGACGACGTCTTGCTGGATGCATCGAAAACTACTCTCAGACGGGTGGTAGTACTGTCCTCTTTGATCACCGCGTGATGAGGTAAATAATGATAGTAGTGGCTTGCGTGATTGATCTTCTCGTCTGCCTTGACCATATGACCTAACGATAAGTATTCGTCCAGGCAGGAAACATATTGTGCCTTCAAATCTGGTTTAGAATCCAATCGTCTGTGTAGTGAACGTAACCGCTTCAGAGCTATCTCTCTAGAATCGCCTAGTACGCTAGGGTCTTCTTGAAACGAGAACTTAACGACAAATCTCCCGGAAGGATCCCTTTGATAGGTGTCCCTAAAATCCTCCTCGCACTGCTCATCTTCCTTTGAGAAATTGGCCTTGGGAAGACATTCCTCCAATTTCCAAAAGCGTTCTAGTTGCTGACTCAACTCTGTTTCCTTGACAATTGTGCTGAGGACCGTTTTCTTCGATGCTTCTTGGCCAGGAACTGTGGGTGCGGAACCTGCGATAATCCATCCCAATTTTGTCTTTTGTAATACAGGCAAGTTTCGCCCGAGTTTAACCTGTCCGATACAGAGTAGATCCCAAAACACGCCACTACCAAGCAGAATATCGACGTCTTCTGGCGTTCCAAAAGAGGCGTCCGCAATATTAATATTCTCGGGTATTCTTAACAATGTTTTATCTACCTTATCGCGGGCATAGGCTCAGTTATACGATCCATTATTAAGAAAGGCAATTTAATCTTAAACTCATTTACAGTTGAATGTATAACGGCGTGTACGGATCCTAGTGTGTTTACTTGACCGCACCCTATCCCTGACAAAAATATGCTACTCTCTTGCGTGTCTAATTTAAGTCGCCGGCATAAATTGATAGTAATTATGTTTGTCTGCGATCCGGCGTCTAGAAAGGCTCTACATTGATGTGGTTTACAATATTTATCGTAGATTACGACCGGAGCGGTTGCAAGCAATACTTGCTGATTACACCTTGATTGAGCCGAAACTACAGAGTATGTCGCTGAAGAATCTGTCCGATTCGATTCAGCTATCGCCAAAGTGGAAATAGACTTTGTCAAGGAAGCCTCTGGTTTTTCCCTTTCGTTCGCTGCTACAGTTTTGAGTTTAAAGTCTTCTTCGTGCAATAACGAATTATGTTTTCTGCCACATTGCTTGCAACCGCTCGCCAAACATCGATTTACCATATGATCTGCTCGTAGGCAATTAAAGCATAATTGATGACGCTTAACTTCCCTTCGCCTATCGCAAACAGACATACCCTTGAACGTGGTGCAACTGTAAAGCGCGTGCTGACCCTGACAAACAATACAACCCTTCGATTCACCTTGACCAACATGAACCGCCACGCCTTTATTCGGAATAATTGATGGTTGATGCTTAATGGTAGCCTTTTCAGATTGCAATGTTTCCAAAATTGCGCACTGCTTCGATAAAAATTGAATGAATTCCTTTAACTTCGGGACGTTATTGTCTTGTAAGCTAGCTTCCCACTTCCGACGAGAAGCATTATCTAAACGAGATGCAATCATGTGAATAATAAGGCTATCCCAATTATCTACCGGCTCGCCTAAAGTCTTCAAAGCCCTGAGATGCTTTTGTGTATCATCTATTAATTTTCTCAACTGCGTGGCTGATTCCTTGGTCAAGGGGCTTACTTCGAATAAACCTTGAATGTGGTGATGTATTAGTAATCTTTTATTCTCGAAACGCGATCGTAACAAATCCCACGCGATTTGATAATTGTCCGCTGACATCTCTAGTGATTGCAATAATTGCGCGGCATTTCCCAACAAGCATGACTTTAGATAATAAAACTTCTGTATATTCTCTAGCGCCTGTGTTATTTTCAATGAGAGCTTGAAACGTGTCTCGAAATAATAACCATTGTGAATACGTACCGTCGAATTTCGGTAAATCAAGCGTTGGCAATTTAACCCTTTCCTGATGTGACATACCTATACCTTCCAATCTATTTGCTTCTGCTTGTCGAGGATTTTCCGCTACTAATCTCTCTTGTCGAGGGTTTGTTCGCTTCGTAATTTCCGCTAAAGTACGATAATAACCTGATTCAAATATAGTCCGTTCCTGTAATTGTGCTTCACTCGCGTCAAAATCCTCGATTTTGCTTTGTATTACATCGAATTCGCTCCATAAATCCTTGACCTTTTGTACTCTCGCCTGGCATTCTGAAATATCTGCTAAATCTGCTAAATCTACCGCCAACGAAGAGACATAATTGTAAATACGAGTGAGCTGACCCTTGATGGTCGCTCTGCGTTTATTTAAAGATGCCGCGTCCTCCGCCATGTTTCCGATCCTTGAAAATATGTTTAATGTGCTACTTACGTGGTCACCGGCGTGACACGAATACCGTTTCTTAAAGGATACAGTTACCAATATTATGCTGAATACTTCCCGTGCGAAGTAATCGATTATCCGCGCGCAATTCCCTCGTGAATTGCTTTCTCAAAACTTCAGCTTCGCGTTGTCTCTCGCACAATTCCTTTGCGAATTGTCTTCCCGATTTATGTTAGCCGTGTGAACTACACACGGATCCGGCTCGAAGGACCAAAAATTATGTTGCGTATATTATCTCCCTAGTTGGGTCGAGTCTCTGTCGAGACAATGAAACGGAATTCTTTGGTGTAGGAAACAATAAACTTTATTGATTCGATCTAAACATGTCTTGTTGATCGTTCGCCATATTCGTAACTAACCGCCGATCGTGTTGTCGTATCGCGATTCGCTTTCGTCACCTAGCGTAATGCCCTCTCAGAGACATGATCTGAACTCACTCAACATTTCTCAGAAACACGAACTCAACTCATTCAACAGTATTCGTTGCAAGAGTTGACTTGTCCCTCGTCGGGTGTTGTATATAAAGGCTTCTGTTTGCTTTCTTCTCTCGAGAAAGTCAGCCGCCCCGCGGTAAACAGCGAGACTCGCGCTCTTGGGGGGTGAGGTATGACGCGCGCGGTCCGCGCTGACGGCGCGTCGGCCGGGCTGCCGCCCGTCGCGGCGCACGTAACGTACGGCCTCGTACATTCCGCCCGCCTCGTTGATTGACGAAATAGTCTTCTTAGAGTCTTATGGCGGCAAGGCTGGAAGTCATCTGGTGGAATTTTATTGTGTGCTGTCATGGCATGGCAGCGGAACAATTTTGGCAACCGGTCGTGTCAGCGTCGATGACGTGGTTCGAACGGTCACGACTCGTGTTCGCCCGTCTTCACCGGGGTGTATCTCAGTGATTCTGGCCAGTGGCCAGTGGTTCGGTGGAGCCAGCTCGTTGCGGACGAGGCATAGGTCGCCCACTTGTGCGCCTCGTTGCGAGGTCCACCACTTTGATCGGGCCTGGAGGGTATGTCTGTACTCCGTTGACCACCGCTCCCAGAAGTGGTTCCGCATCTGTTGGACGAGCTGCCACCGAGTGAGGCGGTTCGTCGGGGCTTGAGATAGCGATGGCTCGGGCACCGCTGTGAGAGCCGCCCCAATCAAGAAGTGGCCAGGAGTCAAAGCGGCGATATCCTCTGGGTCGTCGCTGAGAGCCTGGAGTGGTCGTGAGTTGAGGCAGGCTTCGATCTGCGAGAGGAGAGTGGCCATCTCCTCGTACGTCAAGGTGAAGCAGCCTACAACTCTTCTTAGGTGATGCTTTACTGATTTCACGGCTGCTTCCCACAGCCCACCCATATGAGGGGCGGCTGGTGGGTTGAATTTCCACGTCACACCGTCGGTTGCGAGGTGGTTTTTCAGTTGAGGGTTGTCCTCAAGAGCGGCCTTGAGAAAGGCCCGGAGCTCCTTATCGGCGCCAACAAAGTTCGTACCGCGGTCACTGTATAGGGCCTCACAGAGGCCTCGCCGCGACGTAAAGCGTCGGAAGGCGGCCAGGAATGCGTCGGTGCTGAGATCCGATGCTATCTCGAGATGGACCGCTCTCGTGCTGAGACACACGAAAATCACGAGAAATCCCTTGTAGGCTTTATGTTCTCGCCCTTTGGTTGTGCGCAGCAGAATCGGTCCCGCGTAGTCAACTCCAGTATGACTGAAGGCCCGCGAAATCGTCACTCGGGGTGACGGCAGGTCGCCCATGAGTGGGGGCGGACTTGCCGCCCGCCATCGCACGCAGGGTATGCAGCGATGGATGTTCCTTCGTACCCGGGCCCTTCCCCCGGGTATCCAGAATCTCTGGCGGAGTGAGGCGAGGGTCAGTTGAACGCCGCCGTGTAGCGTCCTTCTGTGATGAGCGTCAATGATTAGCGTTGTGAGCCAGGAGTCTTTTGGTAATATTGCTGGATGTCGTTCGTCATGGCTCAAAATGGCGTGTTTTAGACGACCGCCAACCCTGAGTATCTCATCGTTGTCTATGAATGGGGTGAGACGTCGAAGGTCACTTCTGGTCGGGTTTTGGCCGCAACTTCTGAGTGCTTGAATCTCTCTTGCGAACCAGGTAGCTTGGGTCAGTCGGACCCACAACCACAGGGTCGCCTCGAGCTCCTGCGGCGTCAGAGAGGCGTCCATCTTTGAGTTTGTGGCTCGAGCTTGTATTACTCGACGCCATCGTTGGCACCACGCCGTCACACGCAGCAAGCGTTGCAGAGAGGAGAAACGCAGCAGGATCTCCTGCTCTTCTGGTTGAGTGATCGCTGCGTGCGCGTGGAGGCGCTGTTCCGGAATTTCGTTGTCCGGGATTGGCGCTGGCAACATTAATCGAGGAGTGTCTTCGACCAACCATGGTGGCCCCTGCCACCACAGGTCGTGATTGAGCAAATCGCTCGGATATAATCCGCGTGAGGCACAGTCCGCAGTGTTGTCCCGGCTCGGAACGTGGTGCCACACGGCGTCAGGTACGAGTCGCTGTATTTCTGCCACACGGTTGGCTACATAAGTGGTCCATTTTGACGGATGTCCTCGGATCCATGCTAGCGCGACCTTGGAATCGGACCACAGGTAAATGCGCGCGGTGGATTTCAGAGCGTCCTGTACTTGCACCGTTACCTCTGAGAGTAGTGCGGCCGCACACAGCTCGAGGCGCGGTAATGAGACTCGTCGTACAGGCGCGACCTTAGTTTTGGCCATAAGGAGCGTGATGATGCTCCGCCCGCCGTCAGCGGACGCCTTTAGATACACGGCTGCTGCGTAGGCCCTTTCTGATGCGTCCGCAAAGCCATGAATTTCCGTGTTATTGCCTCCACTGCCTGAGTGCAGCCAGCGAGGAATTCGGTGCGTTGATACAAGCGGCAACTCTTGCAGGAGACGCTGCCATTCTTGCTTGTCTTCTGAGGGGAGGGGTTCGTCCCACTCCAGGTGTGGCATCCAGGCAGACTGGATCAGTATCTTCGCTCGGATGATCACTGGTGCGAGCCACCCAAGCGGGTCAAATAGTCGCGCTGTGTGCGACAGCACTGTTCGTTTGGTGAACGTATCATCGACCACAGGCCGGACCCTGAAGCTAAATGCGTCTTCTTGTGGGTGCCATTGCACGCCCAGCGTGGCGTAACTCGCTGTCGAGTGCCACAGTTGGAAATCGTGCAATTGCCTGTGCTCCGGCGGGATGTCGTCCAACAGTGTCGCCTCATTGGCTATCCATTTTCTCAAGGGAAAGCCTCCGGCCATGCATAGCGCAGACAGCTCATTGATGAGCTGGCGAGCACCTGTTAGGGTGTCGTCGCCTCCAAAGACGTCGTCCACATAGGTGTCCTCCTCCAGAATGTCCGCTGCCCGTGGGAATTTATGGCGTTCATCCCTTGCCAATTGTTGGCGCGTGCGGATTGCTGAGTGCGGTGAGCATGACAATCCATATGTCACCGTGTTTAAATGAAATTCTTGCACGGGGTTGGTGGGGTCGGATCGCCAGAGGATCCTCTGCCAGTTGCGGTCGCAGGGATGCAAGAGGATTTGGCGATACATTTTCTCTATATCCGCCACCACTACGTAGCGAGAACGTCGCCATTTTGTCAGCACGTTCGGCAATGGAGGCAGCAGATTGGCGCCCACCATCAAGTGTGAGTTCAATGATTCCCCGGAGCGCAGTCGTGCTGATCCGTTGAACACCACCCTGATTTTGGTTGATTCTCCCGTCCTTTTGAGCACTCCATGGTGCGGGAGATAGCATCGTCCAGCCACGTCAGTGTCGTCTGCGGCAGGTACGAGAGACATATGCCCGAGCTCCTGGTATTCCCGCATGAAATCTGTGTACATGCTGCGCAGCTCAGCATCAGCGTTGCCCTTGCGCTCGCCGCTGTGGAGGACGCGCAGGGCTATCTTCCGTGTCTCGGACAAGTCTGGCAATGTAGGTTTGAGAGGGAGGCGCACCATGTAACGTCCGTCGCCAATCTGGCATGCGTGCGAAGAAAATGGTCCTCACACTCCTGTTCCTCAACGGTGAGAGGCAGCGGGGGGTGTGCAGATTCCTCCTGTTCCCAAAAGCGTCGTACCAGCATTGGCAATTCTTCTTCCGTGGTGCATTGCAATGATGCAGCTGCTTCGCCCGGCGTGGTACCTTCCACCACGCCGAACACGAGCCAGCCCAACGCAGTCTTTTGTGCCATTGGGGCGCCCGTGCCTCCTTTTTTCAGCCCCTCTTCTATAATTGTGGCATAAATATCCGCTCCGAGGAGCAGGTCGATTCCGCCTGAAGATTGCAACTCGGGGTCTGCGAGAGAGAGACCTTCCAGGTGTTCCCACTTCGCGCTTGCGGTTCCGACTCGGGCCTCGTATGTTGATATGCAAGGAAGGATCAGAGCTGAGACCGTCATGCTAAAGTCGCTGACCCTGGATGAGAGAGTGAGCGAAACTCGGCCGCGAGCGACCCCTGTTTGTTGCCCGCCGACCCCGTAGATGATCGTTGCTGCCGAGGTGCGAGGCAGTCGAAGGCGCTGTACCATGGCCCCCGTAACAAGTGAAACTTCTGATCCTGGATCCACGAGTGCGCGAGTCAGTGTGCGCTCATTGTGGCGATCTAGTAAGTACACTTGGGCGGTGGCAAGCAATACGCCACCAGACGGACCCCTGGACTGGCCCGTATGGTGTGAAGTTGATGCCGCCGTGCTCGCCTTAGCGGTCGCGGTGCAGACATCGTGAATTGCGCTGTGGTGGCGTCCCTGGCATGCAGCGCAATTCCGTTTTGAGATGCAGTCGGCAACAGCATGTTTGCTGAGGCAGTTCAAGCATAGCTTGGTTTTCTCGATGAACTCTTTCTTCTCAGCAGGGGTTTTGTGACGGAAGTCTTCGCAAAACCCGATAAAGTGCTCTTTCCGGCAGAACGGGCAGTGATCAGTGCTCGTGGACGCACGTGTTGCGACGTGAGATTGCGCTGAGCGAGGCGATGCTCCACGTGCGTCCTTTTTTGCAGTTGAGCTGAGATCACTCTTCTCCGGTTGGAGCGCCTCCAGGGTGCGCACACGGCGTTCCAGGAAGTTCCTCAGAGTTTCGAGAGATGGTGGATCCGTAGTTCCACTCACAGCAGTTTCCCACTCTCTTCGAGAGCGAGCGTCGAGTATTTCGACGACGAGATGGACAAACAGGTCGCTGCATTGTGTGACCGGACGTCCAATAGCTTCCAGGGAGCCCGTGGTATTGAGCATCCCATGGAAGATTCTCTTCAGATCGTTCACTGATTCGCCCTTCATCTTTGGCAACGAGGTGAAGGCAGTGAAACATGAACGCACCAACAAGCGTTTATTCTCGTAGTGGTCCTTCAGCATTGCCCACGCTCGAGAGTAACTCTCGGCAGTCGTGGGCAGGTTACGGAGGAGCAGGCTTGCTTCCCCCGTCAGGGTAGTCTTCAAATAGTGGAGTCTTTCCACATCTTCTAATGATGGATCCTTGTCTATCATAGACTGAAACAGATCTCTGAAGGCCGGCCAGTCCTCGTACGTTCCGGAGAACTGAGGCAATTGAATGCGCGGCAATGATTTGCGCATGGTCGTTTTGCTTGCCTTGATCGACCGGTCCCCGGGTCTTTCGGTTGGCGCAGGAGGGAACTTAGCCAAGAGGTCGATGAACGCTGCCCGTTGCGTGAGGTAAGTTTCCTCGGCAATGGCGTATTGATCGTTCCTGAAATAATCTTCCTCGCTTAGCGCCTGCCAATGATTGCTCTGAATGACGTCGTGGTTTGCTTCAAACCTTTTCCAGTTGGCTTCTAATGCTGCTAGGCGGGTTTCTACCGTGCCCAGAGTAATCTCGGCTGCCCCTGACTTTTTCAGATTGTCGTAGGCTCTTGCCATACGGCCCTGTATTTCGGTTTGGCTCCTCACGATGCTTTCAGCATCCATGCTCATTTTTATACCGTTCGTTAGTTACGCTTTTTCAATATCTCTACCTCACTATCCTCCGTATATTGCTGTAATGGCAGCGGAGTGCGTAATTCGTGTTTGCAAGCGCCGGATTGTCCTTCTGACAATAGATCCGGCTCGAAGGACCAAATGTTTCGGAGGTACGTAGCGAGGATAGAGAAGGTGATAGATTCGAAGCGTGGTTAACCTGGTAAAAGAATAATTTATTCTTAGATCTAATTACATTTAGATTTATTCAGGCTGGCGCCTATAGGCACCAGACGTTCAAAAAAAATAGCTAAAACAAGAGCTTTAATCTAGCTGCTTGTTTAGCTGTCAGTTTACGACCGGGGAGATCTTCGTCCCAGAATCCTTCTTCGTTGTTATTTTCGTCCCGACTTCTGATAGTAGGAGTAGGTGGCCTGTCCCGAGGTGGCTTGATGACAGGAGCCGTCACCGGCTCTGTGAGCGGTGTCTTATGCCGTTTGCTCTCTTTGCGAGAAGACTTATGCCGCTTCTTCTCCTCGTCCGTCTGCGTGCCCACCGTCGTATACGCCCCTGGCGGGAGAGGCCGTGAGGCACGTGGATCTCCAGCCGACAGACTCAGACCGGCAGGTCGTATGAGTCTTCGGTGCGAATCGGGGACCGTAATGGCCCACAATGTCCACGGCGTTGCCTGTATAACTGGTACGGCTGGTGGAGGCGCAGGCTCCTTTCCGTGCTTATAATGCCTTGGTGGCGAAGACTTCCTTGGTCGTCGTCGGCGTGTTCGTCTACGCGGTTGGCGAGAGTCTCCTGCTCTTCGTTGAGTGGAGTGGCCGTGACCTCGATCAACCACCGTGCCGGCAGAGGCTGCCGGCTTGGTGGGAGAGGCGGACTCCACTGGTTTAATAACAAAAGCCGTCGTAGATCAAGTCTATCTCGACGCTCGCAGGAGCGGAGGGTCGACTCTGATCGTTCCAGCGTGGTCGTTACTCGACACACTGTATGCAAAATCTCGATTGTATTCACCTGCAACACCCGGTATCCCGAGGGAGGTATTCGTTGCAAGAGTTGACTTGTCCCTCGTCGGGTGTTGTATATAAAGGCTTCTGTTTGCTTTCTTCTCTCGAGAAAGTCAGCCGCCCCGCGGTAAACAGCGAGACTCGCGCTCTTGGGGGGTGAGGTATGACGCGCGCGGTCCGCGCTGACGGCGCGTCGGCCGGGCTGCCGCCCGTCGCGGCGCACGTAACGTACGGCCTCGTACAAATTGAAATAAAAAATTTTGTTAGCCATAAAAATTCAACAGTTCTGTTAGGTTATAGCTACAGTTTACAAAATGATTTTTATTCTAAGCCATGTAAATCATCTTTGTTTAACATACAGTATATAAAAAAAATAATAATTTACTTGAAATGTGGTCCATTGATGACATTAATAGGAAATTAATAGGGTTGTCGGGAAAGTCATGACGTATTTCGTGGAACAGATGGCTCTAGTTCAGTTTTGTAAGTACTAGAGTCATTCGCATGTACGTTATTGCTATGTCATTTGACAGCTGACAGTTCTAGCTTTATTCTAAAAAAAAAAATGAGCGATTTGAGTTTTGGAGATTTTACAACAAGTTGAAAATGGAAGACCAAACTGTGCATTTTCGCCATATTTTACTGTTTTACTTCCTTAAAGGGAAGAATGCGCGTCAAGCTTGTGAAAAGTTGCTTGACGCGCGTTTTTCGCTTAAAGGAAGTAAAACAGTAAAATATGGCGAAAATGCACAGTTTGGTCTTTTATTTTCAACTTGTTGTAAAATCTCCAAAACTCAACCAAATCGCTCATTTTTTTTTTTAGAATAAAGCTATAACTGTCAGCTGTCAAATGACATAGCAATAACGTACATGCGAATGACTCTAGTACTTACAAAACTGAACTAGAGCCATCTGTTGCACGAAATACGTCATGACTTTCCCGACAACCCATAGTTCTACCATTTCAAGGTCAATACGTTTCTTTCCCACTATTACACTTATAAGCAGAATTTGAAATTATTTAAAAAAATTTTAAACTGTAATTGTTAAATTAGTTTCATGTAATTAAAAATTACATTTTAATTTGTAATTAAATTCAATTATGTTTGCAACTCTTAAGAGTGTTTTAAATCAAAATGACGTTTATTCACCATTTCCAATAAAGACAATTTAAATAGTGTTAATGATTCTTTATAAATATAAAGAATATTATAAAGAAAACAAAACTATATTTTTCAGTTTAATTTGTAGCTTTTAATTTTAAGCGTTTTTGTATAGTGTAAGCTTTTATGGGTACTTATCATGAAAGTATTCCGTTCAAAAACTTGCCTCATACATTTTTCTATATAAAAATTAATTAAACATTTTGTTCAGATTGTGCTTCATACAAAAATCTTATATAATCATGTCTATGATTATATTTTCGTTTAAATGCAATTTTGCAGAAAATTACCAAAGTTTATTAATAAAGAGATATTACTAATTCTTTTCCACTCATAAAATTTGATTGCAAAATAGATTAGGCAAGTTTTGGAATAGATTGCTTGAATGTTATATTAATATTATATAATATATATATAATATCACATTGATTTTATATAATAAAATATTAGTAGTATTCCCAGGTAGGGGGAATCACGTAATTTGATGTCAAAATGACCTCATTTGACGTTAGAATAAGATCATTTGACATCAAAATAATATATGTTGCTATTTGGGATATAGATTATAAATAGAATATGCTAAAAATTATCGTATTTTTTGTTTCTGAAAACGCGTTACTCTTTCTATATTATAAATATTAATTTTGATTTTTATACAATTATACTGTTTCTATACATATCCATACATATAATTTTTGTTTTTTTAATTGGTAACGCAAAATTTTTTGTTTTATATAAGGTACTTCAAATTAAAGTTTATAAAAAATGCTAAATCTAATACTAATACTCTAATACACATAAAATTTTGTAGCTATTTGGTATATTTATAAAATATTAGTTAAGGCTTAATTAAACCATATTATAAAATATGACGTCAGAGGCAAGAAATTATATGAAGCTCTTCTTGCAAATTATATCGAAATAAATAAGATTATTCGAGCAATAATATAAATTAATGAAATCCGTCAAATACTTTTTTTTACTTCGTAAATCTGCAAGTAGCTGTAAATAATCTTGCTCAATCATGTCTACGTTTACTAAAAATGTAGGACATATGCAAATGAGTTATACGCATATTAACAAATAGAGAGTTTGACGGATTTTACTAATTCATGTTATCAAACACAGTAATTACATTCAAAAACTTATTTATTCCATATATATTATATAAAAAAAACCTCATGTTATTCCTTGCTTCTGACATCATAATTCAATATAATAGCTGTAATGAGGAATCAGTAGATGTAACGTACAGTAGAAAAAATTGAAACAATTTTGTTTTAAACTCAAAATTGTTTCAATTTTTTTACAGGATATTTTATGTATTAATTATTAATAGTATTAATATTATACAAACATTTTGATCCGTTTATTTTTTCAAATAGATAAAGTACTTTTTAAAACAAGCTTTTTAATAAATTGTAATTTAACGTACTTATATTTTTTAAGTTTCTTATTTATGGAATAATGTGACCAAAGAAATAATGTTTAATTTCTTGTTTAAAATATTTCAAAGTTTAATTTTAATATATTATAATATATTTTAATATAATATGTCATATAGATGTAATATATATTAAAAATATATATATATATATATATTCGTAAATACGTATATTGTTTTTATTGCAAGTACCTATATCTGTAAATACAGTAAGATATTTTAGTAATTAAATTTATGTACAGTGTATATTCGTATCATTCGTGTATGGCATATTCTATGTATGTATAGTGATCTACAAACGATGTACATTGGATGTCTTTAATATGTACATATATAATGCGTATATATATCCATACAATCCAAACGTATATATATTCATACAATGTGCCTCATTTGTAGATCACTGTATATACATAGAATATCATTTATATACATAGAATATCACCCATAGATGTATATAGATGCAATTTACATACATTGGATATGAAAAAAATATTTAGTGTACATGTAAATTATCTGTCATATACTTTCCACGAATGTACATGGAATGTACCTCATCTATACGCATATATATTGTATGGATATACAATGTATAAACAGAACATTAAATTTATATATAAATAGGATATCCAATGTACGTTGTTTATACATCATCGTATATACATAGAATAAGTCATATTCACAGACGTATATGGAATACACATACATGAGATGTCCAATAAATATTCACTGTATATGAAGAAAGGTATCTGCTATATATGTACTTCTCTGTATGTACACATACATATACATAGAATATGCAGCAAATATACACATGTATATTACATGGACATACAGTGTACATACAGCGTGTTGCATTTGTACAGTTTGGGACAGAAAGGTTGTCCGCATTGGTCAGGATGAGTTTTGGAACGCATCCTATTTGGAAGTGGATGAGCACCGATGCGCAGTGACACGCTGTAAGAGCAGACGAACCAAGATGTACAAAGTGTCAAATTTATTAGTCGGCTGGCGGTCTTCCACAAAATAAGTAGAATTTATTGTATATTATACATATATGATTCATTATTATTTATTTATTATTTAATTATTATTATTAATTACATTATTAATTTATTATTTGTTGTATATGATTTGTGATGTCCATATATTAATGTATAAATTTGGGTTGTTCTAATATAAATCTTTTTAATAAAAGTAGATTGTGACAACATTTGAATTGCCTGGCTGTAAAAACATGTGGATTGTCGTTGATACATTAAATAACGATAAAATCAAGACAGAAACAGAAGGATTCCACGCTTGTTTGATATTTCAATTAAGAATAATTAAGACATAACTATGATATAATAATACTTTTAATATAATATTGAAGTGCTACTTTATAAATCTTACATGATAATTAATACTTGATTTGTAATATAATTTATTCACAGATTTTAGAAACCGGTCAAGAGATTGGTAAGGTAGATCACAGTGGATTTAGTATACAGAGGAATACAGTATTTGCCTGCACTTTTGGTGCTAACCGATACATTGTGCAAGTTACTGAATTGGGAGTGCTTCTTTTGCAAGACATTGAACAAGTATGCCTATTAACCCTGGGAATAGAACACTCAACATATTTATTAATTTACAATTGTCTGTTTATGCGATTTGATTTATTGCAAATTTGAATATTTTATATATATTTCATTGAATATAAATTTCGCAAACGTAGAGGCAAAGTAAATGATATTTTCATGTTGTTTCTTTTACTTATGCATTTATTTCTTCGTTAATTTTATCGCTAAATAAAAACGTTTACATTTTTATACAATATTAACTTTTATTATATTTCTTATTTATTGCAGATTCAATATATGCCTATACAACTTGGCTGTTCAATTGTGCATGCAAGTCACGCCGATTCATATGTAGCGTTACTCTAGGAAGACGGATTGGCAGTAATTGGGAGAAATGAGGGAAAAGTTTAATATTAATAATAGTAACAATGGTAACGATAGTAATAGTAATATAATTGCAATAGAATTATATACAGCAATAATGAAATAATAATATAATAATAATACTTTAATTAATAGGCTCTCGTTCGATTTACAGTAGGAAACTATATATGTCGAAGGCAATGGCAAACCATCGAGAGTATCTTGCCAAAAGAACTCCTTCTACGTTGCCGTTGTAGATCTCATATATCTGCATATTATACATGTGAAAAGGAGTCACGACGCTTCGAACGAGGCAATGCGACTAGGGCGATATGTCACGGCAGATTGCTTTGCGGATATGGCAGCGAATCATCGGGTAAGCGCGATTGTAAGTTACAAGTTACAACAGATAGCTCTCGCTCTGTTCACCTTCCACAACACTCTCACATTTCATTTCCTCATTCACACTCGCATATACACTTTTAATCATATTATCGTATAACACAAATATATTAAAAAGTAATATAACTGTGGTAATTATAATATGATTAACTGTCAATCATTCCTCAAAAATTGTCCATATTGCAAGCATTCAATGTTCATACATACATCATCTTGCATCCAAAGAATGGGGAGGGAAAAGGCAGGGAATTCTATACTATACTGAAAATGTAAACTTTTATAGAAGAAAAGGGGACAAGCGAGAGAGAAGAAACGAGAAAGACAGGTTGCTCAGGTGCCATTTCTGTCTAACAAATACGCTAGACAGAGACAGAAATGGCGTCTAAGCAACCTGTCTCTCGTTTCTTCCCTCTCGCTTGTCCCCTTTTCTTCTACAGGAGGTCACAGTCCAGTATAGTATAGAGTTCACCGGGGGGTGGGCACTCAAAATCGAGTTACCCCTCCATTCTTCTCAATCACACTGTTTAATCTTTGGGGCATTGAATTTACTAAATTTTGAAAGAACGCGGGCCTTGCGCGGAGACCCTCCCATTTATCAGTAACATATTGCGCAAGTACCTCGCGTTCACGCCGAACTTGAGGGTCCCACTCTCGTACCATTTCAGCCCAAAGATTTTCAATGACATTCAAATCAGGAGATTTGGCTGGCCAGTTCAACGTCCTAAGGTTGGGTTGCCTAGCCAGCCAATCCTGGACAATTCTTGCTCTATGCACTCCTGAATTGTCTTGAACGAAATTCACATAAGGTATGCCGGGAAAAGTCTCCGCAACGTAGGGCATCATCACATCAGATAATATGCGAATGTATTCCTCGCTGTCCATGTGCGGCGTTGTACGAACAAGCGGCCCAGGACCACGCGAGGTCATACACCCCCAAAACGCTAATGTAATGCGTCCACTTCGTGCACGGAAACGGATATTTTTCTCGGCATACCTCGTTCCTCTCGTTCTCCACAATGTCACCCTTCCATTCTCGTCAGTTGAAAATACCTTCTCATCAGAGAAGATAGTGCACATCCATTCTTCCTCCCATCCTAGGTGTTCCAGCGCGAAAGCTATCCGTTGCTCCCTATGATTCGCAGTTAACACTTCTTTTTGGGCGGGAATATGATGGTGATACCCGTGATCGCGCAACCTGCGTTGCACCGTTCTCTTATGGCAATTCAATTGCAAATTTGATACAATCTGCCGTGAAGATTGAAAGCCGTTTTCCTGTATACTTTGATGTAGGAGATTATTTTCTTCTGCCGTCAATAATCGAGGTCGGCCAGGTATTGGCAAAGGCTTGGCATGTCCTTCCGCATTGTATTTAGCCATAATACGACGAACTGTACGTTCCTGCGACATAAATACGTATATTATTAAGATGGAAGAGCGAATTTTTTTAGATATTTTAAATATATGTTTTACACACACATACATACATATATATACATACATATATACAGGGTGAATCTTAATGGATGTACCAACCTTTTACCATGAGAGATGGGTTACCGACTGCAACTGTAATCAACCGAAAGATCCATAGATGACACCTGGTTGGATCGACCGCTCCGATCGACATACAGGGAAGTCAAAAATTGTGCATCAAGTAACGTGTATCGCATTCTATACATACATACTTTTCTATTATATCCAACTCTTCCCATACAGCACAAAAACCTCTTAAAATATATTTAAAATATTTTTTAGGAAGTTTAAAATAATTTAAAATAATTCACGCAAATATTTTTAGAATGTTTCTATGTCCGCCAAATCATGTCAAAAGAATATTTTCAAAAATGTTTTAAAAGATTGCATACAAATATATTCAATAATATTTGTAAAATCTTTAGAAATATTACTTCAAAAAATAAAATGGTCAAATTTCTAAAAGATTTTACAAATATTGTTAAATATATTTTTATGCAATCTTTTAAAAACATTTTTGAAAATATTTTCTTGACAATCTGGCGAACATAGAAACATTCTAAAAATATTTTTGTAAACTATTTTAAAAAATATTTTGTGCTGTATGGATTACGCGTTTTTTTTTACACAATTGTTTTCTAATAACGAGATTTCTTATTATTGCGCAACGTATCTACCGCATAAAAGAGATATTATTTGTATCTGTGTATCTTTTTTATACAATTTTTAAAAATAATGATTTTTAATAAAGTTACTTGGTAGCGATTTATTTTCACGTTTACGCGGAACATTTTAGCGCGTAAAAAGAGAGTTGAACCTGAAGCGGCAAAAATATAAAAATGTTTTACCATTCTTATTAGAAAATGCGTAATTCTACTGCAAGAAATATTCTGCTGTATAGTACTTTATGGATATAAAATAATAATTTAAAAAATTAAAAGTAATAACAGTGGACTTCCGCACCACCTCTGAGGTACCACCAATGGCGCGTTAGGTTTTTTAAAGTGGACCTTCGCCCGGAGCCATATTGTACCACATTATGGCTCCAGGCGAAGGTCCACTTTAAAGCGGAAGTCCACTGTTATTACTTTTAATTTTTTAAGTTATTATTTTATATCCATAAAGTACTATACAGCAGAATATTTCTTGCAGTAGAATTACGCATTTTTTAATAAGAATGGTAGAACATTTTTATATTTTTGCCGCTTCAGGTCCAACTCTTTTTTTACGCGCTAAAATGTTCCGCGTAAGCGTGAAAAGAAATCGCTACCAAGTAACTTTATTAAAGAATCATTATTTTTTAAAAATCGTATAAAAAAGATACACAGATACAAATAATATCTCTTTTATGCGGTAGATACGTTGCGCAATAATAAGAAATCTCTTTATTAGAAAACAATTGTGTAAAAAAAACGCGTAGTCCATACAGCACAAAATATTTTTTAAAATAGTTTACAAAAATATTTTTAGAATGTTTCTATGTTCGCCAGATTGTCAAGAAAATATTTTCAAAAATGTTTTTAAAAGATTGCATAAAAATATATTTAACAATATTTGTAAAATCTTTTAGAAATTTGACCATTTTATTTTTTGAAGTAATATTTCTAAAAGATTTTACAAATATTATTGAATATATTTGTATGCAATCTTTTAAAACATTTTTGAAAATATTCTTTTGACATGATTTGGCGGACATAGAAACATTCTAAAAATATTTGCGTGAATTATTTTAAATTATTTTGAACTTCCTAAAAAATATTTTAAATATATTTTAAGAGGTTTTTGTGCTGTATGGGAAGAGTTGGATATAATAGAAAAGTATGTATGTATAGAATGCGATACACGTTACTTGATGCACAATTTTTGACTTCCCTGTATGTCGATCGGAGCGGTCGATCCAACCAGGTGTCATCTACGGATCTTTCGGTTGATTACAGTTGCAGTCGGTAACCCATCTCTCATGGTAAAAGGTTGGTACATCCATTAAGATTCACCCTGTATATATATATATATATATATAATATATAAAACATATATTACATAATTTGCTTTTGAACAACACTTTGTGCTTGCTCATTATTGGCCCTTGACCTTTCTTTTACTTTGATCGAACGTTTGAACTTTTATTATTATATTACAAATATTGCTATAAACGACGTCGAATTATTCCTGACTGGATATATACTTACACATATGTTCAGTTCTATCGCAACTTGTCTTTGAGTGACACCGCAGTTGATCATGGCAATAATACGGCCTCTGTCTAACTGACTGATTGGACCAGGCATTTCTTTATTTATTCGATTTTTCCAAATTGCAAATTATATGTATTGCAACATAAATGTCATCGACTGCAATGTCTTCGTTATTGCAAACGCGAGTATTAACAAATGAAGGTAGTAGCCTTAGTAACACCTTAGTAACAAAATTTGTTTATACACCTTCATTTGTTAATACTCGCGTTTGCAATAACGAAGACATTGCAGTCGATGACATTTATGTTGCAATACATATAATTTGCAATTTGGAAAAATCGAATAAATAAAGAAATGCCTGGTCCAATCAGTCAGTTAGACAGAGGCCGTATTATTGCCATGATCAACTGCGGTGTCACTCAAAGACAAGTTGCGATAGAACTGAACATATGTGTAAGTATATATCCAGTCAGGAATAATTCGACGTCGTTTATAGCAATATTTGTAATATAATAATAAAAGTTCAAACGTTCGATCAAAGTAAAAGAAAGGTCAAGGGCCAATAATGAGCAAGCACAAAGTGTTGTTCAAAAGCAAATTATGTAATATATGTTTTATATATTATATATATATATGTATGTATATATATGTATGTGTGTGTGTGTAAAACATATATTTAAAATATCTAAAAAAATTCGCTCTTCCATCTTAATAATATACGTATTTATGTCGCAGGAACGTACAGTTCGTCGTATTATGGCTAAATACAATGCGGAAGGACATGCCAAGCCTTTGCCAATACCTGGCCGACCTCGATTATTGACGGCAGAAGAAAATAATCTCCTACATCAAAGTATACAGGAAAACGGCTTTCAATCGTCACGGCAGATTGTATCAAATTTGCAATTGAATTGCCATAAGAGAACGGTGCAACGCAGGTTGCGCGATCACGGGTATCACCATCATATTCCCGCCCAAAAAGAAGTGTTAACTGCGAATCATAGGGAGCAACGGATAGCTTTCGCGCTGGAACACCTAGGATGGGAGGAAGAATGGATGTGCACTATCTTCTCTGATGAGAAGGTATTTTCAACTGACGAGAATGGAAGGGTGACATTGTGGAGAACGAGAGGAACGAGGTATGCCGAGAAAAATATCCGTTTCCGTGCACGAAGTGGACGCATTACATTAGCGTTTTGGGGGTGTATGACCTCGCGTGGTCCTGGGCCGCTTGTTCGTACAACGCCGCACATGGACAGCGAGGAATACATTCGCATATTATCTGATGTGATGATGCCCTACGTTGCGGAGACTTTTCCCGGCATACCTTATGTGAATTTCGTTCAAGACAATTCAGGAGTGCATAGAGCAAGAATTGTCCAGGATTGGCTGGCTAGGCAACCCAACCTTAGGACGTTGAACTGGCCAGCCAAATCTCCTGATTTGAATGTCATTGAAAATCTTTGGGCTGAAATGGTACGAGAGTGGGACCCTCAAGTTCGGCGTGAACGCGAGGTACTTGCGCAATATGTTACTGATAAATGGGAGGGTCTCCGCGCAAGGCCCGCGTTCTTTCAAAATTTAGTAAATTCAATGCCCCAAAGATTAAACAGTGTGATTGAGAAGAATGGAGGGGTAACTCGATTTTGAGTGCCCACCCCCCGGTGAACTCTATACTATACTGGACTGTGACCTCCTGTAGAAGAAAAGGGGACAAGCGAGAGGGAAGAAACGAGAGACAGGTTGCTTAGACGCCATTTCTGTCTCTGTCTAGCGTATTTGTTAGACAGAAATGGCACCTGAGCAACCTGTCTTTCTCGTTTCTTCTCTCTCGCTTGTCCCCTTTTCTTCTATAAAAGTTTACATTTTCAGTATAGTATAGAATTCCCTGCCTTTTCCCTCCCCATTCTTTGGATGCAAGATGATGTATGTATGAACATTGAATGCTTGCAATATGGACAATTTTTGAGGAATGATTGACAGTTAATCATATTATAATTACCACAGTTATATTACTTTTTAATATATTTGTGTTATACGATAATATGATTAAAAGTGTATATGCGAGTGTGAATGAGGAAATGAAATGTGAGAGTGTTGTGGAAGGTGAACAGAGCGAGAGCTATCTGTTGTAACTTGTAACTTACAATCGCGCTTACCCGATGATTCGCTGCCATATCCGCAAAGCAATCTGCCGTGACATATCGCCCTAGTCGCATTGCCTCGTTCGAAGCGTCGTGACTCCTTTTCACATGTATAATATGCAGATATATGAGATCTACAACGGCAACGTAGAAGGAGTTCTTTTGGCAAGATACTCTCGATGGTTTGCCATTGCCTTCGACATATATAGTTTCCTACTGTAAATCGAACGAGAGCCTATTAATTAAAGTATTATTATTATATTATTATTTCATTATTGCTGTATATAATTCTATTGCAATTATATTACTATTACTATCGTTACCATTGTTACTATTATTAATATTAAACTTTTCCCTCATTTCTCCCAATTACTGCCAATCCGTCTTCCTAGAGTAACGCTACATATGAATCGGCGTGACTTGCATGCACAATTGAACAGCCAAGTTGTATAGGCATATATTGAATCTGCAATAAATAAGAAATATAATAAAAGTTAATATTGTATAAAAATGTAAACGTTTTTATTTAGCGATAAAATTAACGAAGAAATAAATGCATAAGTAAAAGAAACAACATGAAAATATCATTTACTTTGCCTCTACGTTTGCGAAATTTATATTCAATGAAATATATATAAAATATTCAAATTTGCAATAAATCAAATCGCATAAACAGACAATTGTAAATTAATAAATATGTTGAGTGTTCTATTCCCAGGGTTAATAGGCATACTTGTTCAATGTCTTGCAAAAGAAGCACTCCCAATTCAGTAACTTGCACAATGTATCGGTTAGCACCAAAAGTGCAGGCAAATACTGTATTCCTCTGTATACTAAATCCACTGTGATCTACCTTACCAATCTCTTGACCGGTTTCTAAAATCTGTGAATAAATTATATTACAAATCAAGTATTAATTATCATGTAAGATTTATAAAGTAGCACTTCAATATTATATTAAAAGTATTATTATATCATAGTTATGTCTTAATTATTCTTAATTGAAATATCAAACAAGCGTGGAATCCTTCTGTTTCTGTCTTGATTTTATCGTTATTTAATGTATCAACGACAATCCACATGTTTTTACAGCCAGGCAATTCAAATGTTGTCACAATCTACTTTTATTAAAAAGATTTATATTAGAACAACCCAAATTTATACATTAATATATGGACATCACAAATCATATACAACAAATAATAAATTAATAATGTAATTAATAATAATAATTAAATAATAAATAAATAATAATGAATCATATATGTATAATATACAATAAATTCTACTTATTTTGTGGAAGACCGCCGGCCGACTAATAAATTTGACACTTTGTACATCTTGGTTCGTCTGCTCTTACAGCGTGTCACTGCGCATCGGTGCTCATCCACTTCCAAATAGGATGCGTTCCAAAACTCATCCTGACCAATGCGGACAACCTTTCTGTCCCAAACTGTACATACCTATAACATCCAATGTATGTCATTTGTGTATCATTGTATGTCTATAGGATATGTGATATGTGTGGGCCGACGCGGTGGAGGGCTCGCGGTACTTGAAGGCGCAGCTGCGCCGGGTGCAGCGCCCTTTAGCCCTGAGGGTATCACGCGCGTACCGCACGGTCTCTCACGCGACGGCGACGACCCTGGCGGGTCTCCCCCCCCCCCTTGAGTTCGCGGCTCGACAATATGCGGAAGTGTATAGACGCACCAACGAGCTGCGAGCCGCGGGGGGACCAATCCCGCCCAGGGCACGTCGAAAAATCAGACTCCAGGAAAAGACGGTCCTCATTGGTAAATGGCAGGTGTACCTCGCCAACTGCGAGTACGGCCAGAGGACCGTCGACGCCATCCGGCCCTGTCTAGCGGAATGGCTGGACAGTCGGAGGTACGGTATGTCATTCCACGCGGTGCAGGTGCTCACCGGACACGGATGCTTCGGTGTGTACCTGCACAGAATTGGGAAAGAAGCCACTACCCAGTGTCACCACTGCGACGAGGAGAGGGACACGGCGCAACACACGTTGGAGGTGTGTCCAGCGTGGGCTAACCAGCGCCGTGTCCTGATAAACGCGGTCGGTAACGACCTCTCCCTCCCGGCTGTCGTGGCGGCGATGGTCGGGGGGGAGGACAAATGGCGGGCATTCCTGACCTTTTGTGGTCAGGTAATGTCCGCCAAAGAGGAGGCGGAGAGGACCAGGAGGGGGGAAGAAAGCCCCCCTACTGACAGTGAGGACGGCGATGACGAGTGGCTGCCGCCGCCGCGACGGCGGCGGCGGCGCGACCGGCACCACCGCCCAACGCGGGCGGGCGTCCCTCGGGCCGCTGCCCGGAACAGGGCGTGGAGTGCGGGGGGTCTGGGGCGGCCATCGCCGCCGTTGACGCGGCGGCGTGCGTTGCGCCGTCGCACGGGGGGCGGCGGCAGGAGTAAGGAAGACGGCGGGCCTCCCACCCTTTGTGGCCAGGTAATGTCCGCCAAGGAGGAGGCTGGGAGGATCCGTCGCGGGGAGGCAAATCCTCCTCCGGCGGACCTCCCACCCTAGGTTTGTCGGTCTCCCGGGTATCCCGGGAGACCCACGTGAGATATGAGCGGGTGGACGTATAAGTCCACCTCGACTCGGCCTGCGGACTTTGTCCGCGGACCAGCGCCATAAAAAATGGCGCGAGCGGTGCAGCACCTCCGGGCTGCCCCTCCCGACGGGGGGGGTGACCTGGAGGATGGGAGGTCCGGCGTCCTGGCGGGGTAACGGGACGTCGGACATACCTCCCCCAAAAACAACGGGAGGAGTGGCGGGGTGGGTGGTGTCCACATCCCGCCACTAAACGGATACACTAGGGCTCTAAGAGCGGAGAGCCTCAAAGCTCTCGAGGTAGGGAGCCTGATGAAGGCTCGGCGTCGGGGGGTGACTGGATGCAATATTAACAAGTTCCCGGTCACCCCCCAGAGACGCATGGAGGACACCCGTGGAGTTTTAGCCGGTAAGAATCCGGCACTCCCCTCGCTCATCAATCCCCGTAGAGCGAGGGGGTCTTCCCCCTCCAAACACCAGAGGGGGTCGCTGGGCCACATACCGGGCTGCGGCCCGGAAACCCAGCGGTCGAAGATTTCTCCACGTTAAAAAAAAAAAAAAAAAAAGGATATGTGATATCCACTGATGTATATGCAATGTATATTTAATGAATATCAAAATGTTTACTGGGTTGTATGTCAGAAAATTCTGATAAGATACGATAGATGTATCAGTTCGGTTAAGTCATATAAATATCGATGAGATGTCTATCATTTTATTCTTATATATCCGTATTAATGCATGCGGTAAAATTATTACCATAAATAACGATATATATTATATCGTGTATATACGATTGATTCAGACGGGCAATAATTGTACATATAGAAAACGATTCATAACTATAAAATTTGTATAGTTATTTTCTTATTCGGATCTAAAACGATAGAAACCGATTCAATTCGATTAATGTTTTATCTGTCTTCTAAATATGCAACGATAGAACCGATAAGATACGATTAAAAACGATACAGATATAGCCGTTTTTAATCGCTTTCTATCGGAGATGGTTACAAGGGAAGGTCGCAACACGGGCACCTGACTCGTCGTCATTATCTTCGTTCGCGTTTTCCCGAACGAAGCCTCGATAACGCGCCATGCCCCTATCGACACGCTACATGAGTGTCCGGGACTCAATCCATGATGACGTCATGGTTGACCGATACGTCGTTCGCGTTTTCACGGACGAAGTCACCGTCGGACATTGCGGTCAATGAATTCGCGTTTTTCGCGTATCTCGAAGGACACACGTACCAGCGTGACTCACCTCACTGGCCGTTCTTCGCGAGTGCTTGCACGACGCGGACGAAACAATGTCTTTATCGCGTATGCTCGCGTCGCGTTTGCAACTATCAACACTCCGCATCGAGTGTTGGTCGATCTAAAGATTACGGATTTCGATAATGAGAGAAATCGCGTTGTCTCGTTTACTATCGTGCTGTCTGTATGAAAGGACATGGGAAGGATCGGTAGAATATTATTCTTCACTTTTATGCCTACATCGAGATGATGGTCTTTCATCGCTCGTTTATTTCGTTCCTCACTTTTAACGCGATTTCTCCTTATGAAAATTGCAAAATCAAGTAAATATATATATGTATACATCGCATACAGATACGCCTTGTTTCTTGTTTCACCAATTTCACACGTTTATTCATTAATTTTTTACACAACTAAGAATGTACGTATATGTGTGTGTGTGTGAGTGTGTGGTTACTGGTTTACGCCTGTATGAATGTTTCCGACTATGATTAACCATGTACGCAACTTAAATCTATACTTATGTACTATTGTCTCTCTAACGCAATGCGTGGGAAGAAGTTAGGGAAACGAGGGTAGAAGTTGAGGTAGTTAAGCGTTACAGATAAAACTAAAGGGAACAGTAGGGTGGAGCGCGAGGGTGGGCATGTGGCTGATGTCCTCTCGCTTCTCCACGGATGATCCATCCGCCGTCATGGTCCCGCTGTCGCATCGTCGGTCGTCCCTCTCGTGGCACCGCCGTTGAGCTGACCGATGTCGCACTCCGTCCCCGTTGTCGCTTGACCGCCGATACGTTCTATCCGTATCAACGGCTCTGCCAACACACGCTCGCCGGTCACCCTGGGCCTCGTTGCTGCTGTCGATGATGTCGCCGCCGTCACCATCTCCGCGTTTCCCGGAGACGCCGATGCAGACAACCCAGTCGGCTGCAAGGTTGTGTCCGGACAGTCTCTAGGAATGATAATCCGTCGAAAATGGAAATTAATTATTTTTACTTTTACCGGTCGGATAGGTGTACTACGCACGACTCACTCATTTTGGAACAAACCGTTTAGGTGGTCGCCACTCGGTTTGACCTTGCAACCCACCGAGAAGGTAACGTATATGACAAACCTTTTTTAGGGTCGCCGCTAATTCCCCTTTTCTTTCTATTTCAGGTTCCCCGTTAGATGCCCGGATGGATCTCGCTGCCCACTGGATCGCCGCCGCCTCTGTCTCAGCCGTCCGCTGGATCGCCGTCACGTCGTTGAAACAGGATATTCGAAGATCGCCGTCGCAACCAAGTTTTAGGATTTGAGGAAGGATAACACACAGGGTGTTAGCTTTCGCAATAAACACTGTGCTCTGCTTTTAGTTATTATCACTGATTTATCTCAGATCGATTCAACACACGGATACGTCGTGGTTACAGGAGATGATGTTGGCCGCGTGGTGCCTATGCGTGTCTACGGCGCTCTAGATGTTTCTTTGCACGGAACTCGGAATCGCAGAATATAATTTACTATACTCGCTTTGATTAGCGTGGGTGAAGTTAGCACCCCAACATTAAAATTTCGTAGTTTTGATAAGAGTTTCCGCTTTATTTTAAAGAAATTAAGAGTTCCTTATAGTTTATATAAAGAGTTCTGCTGATTAACGGTAAAAATCAATATTAAAAAAATTGGGTGCTAACTTCTTATCGAATTTTGAGATCGAATAGTTCTGAATGTTCTAAACGCTTTATTTTGCAATTATCCAGAGTTCCTGCTACATAAAAAATTTTTTCTATTAATTAAAAAAAATCTCGAAAATTTGAATTTGAGATTGAGTAGTTCTGAATAGCCTAAACGCTTCATTTTGCGATTACCTAGAGTTCCTGATACATAAAAAAATTTTTAATTGATTAAAAAAAATTTTTTGGCAAAAGAAAATTTTCACGATTATCGTTAAAATATTTGGTATCTTGCAAACCGTTGGTCCAATCGCTTTGTGTCATAAGACTTTTCGTCAGAACTCGTCGAGAACTAGCCAGAACGCTCGTCAGAACTACTCGGAACTCTGAAAAAATTTTCGACTTCGGAACAGAAAATTTTCGCGATCATTGTTCAAATATCTAGTATCTTGCAAACCGTTGATCCGATCGCTTTGCGTCATAATACTTTTCGTCAGAACTCGTCAAGAACTACCCAAAACTTTAATCAGAACTACTCGGAACTCTAAAAAAATTTTCGATTATCGTTAAAAAATCTGGTATCTTGCAAACCGTTGGTCCGATCGCTTTGTGTCATTAGACTTTTCGTTAGAACTCGTCGAGAACTACCCAGAACTATAACAAGAACTACTCGGAACTCTGAAAAAATTTTCGACTTCAGAACTTAAAAAATTTTTGCGATCATTGACGTCTGTGAAGTTGGCCCATCTTTTTCAAATTTTGAAAAAAATCATTAGAGTTCTGGATGCCCCAGCACCCCCCAGGGGTCTATGGGGCCGCTTGCGGCTTCATAGATACGGGCAGTAGCGCGCCCGAGGTCCCGAGCTCATCAGTACCGGAACCCCTCACGTAGTGAGGGCCCGGGGGGCGCCAGGGACATTACGTCACTGGGGCCCGCGAGGTAGGTGGCCTCTATAAAAATCGCCCGGCCGGTCGGGGCCGTGAGGGTTAGCCTAGGCTCTCCCAACCGACCTATGGGAAGGAAAACCCAGACAGAAAACCGGGGGCCCGGCGACCTCTCGTAGGAGTTTGGATAACCTTGGTTATCCAGCTCCAATCGCCGGTAGGGGATGGCGACCCCGACTTCAAACGCCCGGCCGGCCGGGGCCGTTAGGGGGAAGCTTGCTTCTCCCACCGTGCCGCGGGGTGGGGATTAGGGTAGGGGTTACCCCCGTGTCAAAGCGGGCAGGAATGCCGTCCCGCTGAGAGGGAGGGGAAGATCCCGCTTTTCGGACCCATTGCACGCCGGTGCTCCGGCAATGAAAGAGAGCGGGATTACCCTTCTCGTCCCGGGTCTCGGACGTGGTCCGGGATCAGGGGCGGGGAGGAACCCACACTCACGGCTGCACACCGGGGACGTGGTCCCTCGGTCGTGAGGGGCGGAGGGTCGTCTGGGCCGCTCGGACGTATTCCGAGGTCGGGGCCAGGCGACCTGGGACGATGGACCGCCCGGGCCGCTTCGCGGCTCAGACGGTTCGGCTGCCTTGGCAGCAGTGAGGGGCGGGCAGGCCGGGCTCGACAGCTCTTTAGCAACCGGCCTAGGGGAAGGAAAACCCCGAAATCAAACCATACACACACTCACACACTACACATTACACTCACAATCGGGTCCGCGGGCTTCCGCCGGGGGCCTCCGGGGGCTCGGGTTGTCATGCGCGCGTCGTGGCAGAGGGTACAGCGGTTAAACAGGGTTTCGACATTCCCTGGGCGCCCGATAGTACAGGGGCCCGGGTCGGCCTAACCAGCATGACCTGGCTGCCCCACCAGCGGGCGAATAATCTCGCGGGGGCGAGTACTGCCGGTTGGTGACCGGACGGGACCGTGCTCGTCTTCGCGGGGGCCACCGCCGAGGCCACTGTCCTTCGCGCGTTCGACGCTCCTGGGTCTCCCGGATCCCCCGGTATGGGGCTTCGCGGGCCCGTGTATACGCACACATACTTACACACAGGCACACAGGCGACGATGTTTAGGAGGAAGGAAAAAAAATGATGACGTCACAAACAAAGAAATTAGTGTCTAAAAATGTCGAACAGAGGTCCGGGGTTTCCCAGCCCCAAGTGAGTGTGGAGAGAATTGCGGATAACGCGAAGTCTCTCAAGGAAAAGCCCGCGCCGAAGAGCGTACAGGAGAGGCAGGCGAGAGAGGCGGCCAGCGCCGCTGAACCGGTCAGCGGTACATCCGCCGGTTCGCGAAGCGGCTCACCCGACGCAACGGGTGAGAGGGAGAAAAAGGCGGGCGGGGGGGGTCGTCTTCTCCAGGGCCAAGGAGGACGTCGCGGCCCTGGACAGGATGATCCTCCAGTTGAGGGGTAAGGAGGTCCCCCCGGCGTCCAAGACGGAGGAGACGCGGGGCCGTAAGCCCACGGAGGGGACCTACTATGTGAAGAGGCTCGAGGAGCAGAGGCGGGAAATCGCCGGTCTTCTCGAGGATTTCCGGGGCGTCGTAGACGCATCGACGCCCGTAGACCTGTCAAGGAACAGGAAGGTCCTCGAGAGGAGGGCGATGGAGGAGTACCGCTTGACTCCGCTGGAGACCCTGCCGGGGATCATCCTGGACGGCGTCCGCGACATCGACCGGGTGGTCGACAAGTCGGGCAACCTCCGGGGCTCCCTGCAGGGGGTGTTGAATAGAGCCGCGGCGAACATCGCGGCCGCGGTCGGGCACTTGGCCCAAAGGCAGACGAGCTCGGCCTCCAGGGAAGAGAGGGACGCGGAGCTGGAGGACCTGCGGGGGAAGATCTCCTCCCAGGAAAAAGAGATCCAGCAGCTGAGGGAGCAGCAAGCGCAACATGCGCTGCTGCAGAACCAGGTGCTGGAGCTGCAAAGCCAGTTGCAAGCAGCTCAGGGAGGAGAGGGAGTCCCCTGCAGGGGGTTCGGTCCCTCAAGAGAAAGCGGCGAGGAAGAGGGTGAGGGTGATATGCACCTCATCCTTTGAGGAGGGCCGGCCGCCTTTTTTTTTTTTTTTTTTTTGACGCGGGGAAATCTTCCACTACTGGGATCCCAAGCCGAAGCCCGGTTTACCCAGTAGCCCTCTCTGTGACAAGAGAAGGGGGAAGACCCCCCCGCCTCCGGGGAGAGGCGAGGGGAGTGCCGGATTCTATGCATAGCACATCGCTATCGATCCTGCATGCATAGCCTACCGGCTAAAACCCCGCGGGGATCCGTCGGCGCGTTTGATATGAGGGAGCCCCAGGAAACGCCATGATTCGTCTGGGACTCCCTCCGCGCCACGCCCAGGATTGGGCACCTATCCTGGGGGGGGGGGGGGGAAATTGATCCCCCCGGCCTAACTAGGCCACTGCAGCCGTTGTTACGGATCAGGGGGATCCCGGCCCTGACCCGCCACCCTTCACGCTGGGGGTATCTTACTGCGGACGCGCGGGAGCCCCCGCCCGCGCGCCCGCACCCCCAGCCGTTCCCCCTCCCAAGCGGGGAGAGAGAACCATCCTCCTGTTCTGAGATCCGTCCCCCATCACCAAAAAAGAGGGGGAGCGGAGACCGACCACAGGGAGGGAGAGCGGATGGATATATCCGCCCCCCTCCCTAACGTCATCCGTCCCCCCCGTCAGAGGAAGAGGAGGACAGGATTCGCGGGTCGCGGCCCGTCCTCGTCGCTACTGCCGCCGCCGCCCGCGCGACGGCGCAACGCGCGCCGCCGCGTCAATGGCGGCGACGGCCTCCTCAGGCCCGCCGCGCCCCCCGCCCTGTTCCGGGCCGTGGCACGAAAGGAATCCGCACGTGTTGGGCGACGACGCTGATCGCGCCGCCGCCCTTGTCGTCGTCGCGGCGGCGGCGGCGGCCGCCCGCCACCACCACCGCCGTCATCGTCGTTGTCAGAAGGGGGGTCCACTTCCCCCTTCTGATCCTTTCGGCCGCCTCCTTCCGTGACATTAAATTGCCGCAGAAGGAGACGAAAGCCGTCCATTTCGCCTCTCCCTGTGGTCCGACCACCGCCTCTACGATGGCCGGCAGGGAGAGGTCCCCTCCTATCTCTGCCCGGAGGACACGGCGCAGCTCCTCCCATGCTGGACAATACTCCAGCGTATGCTGCGCCGTGTCTGCCTCCTCCGGGCAGTGGTGGCAGCCTGTTGTGCGCTCCTTCCCAATGCGGCACAGGTATTCCCCGAAACAGCCGTGTCCCGAGAAAACCTGCGCCGCATGGAACGTAAGTCCGCGTCCCCTTCTGAACTCCAGCCACTCCCGCAGGAATGGCTGGATGGCCTCGCGGACCCTCCTCCCTGAATGACCGGGGCGAGTGAGCATCTCGCTCCATTCCCGGAGGAGGGCCTCTTTGGCCCGGCGCTTCAACAAAGCCCTCGCCCTATGCACAACTATGCGCCCCCCCGCTTCGATCTCCCTTACCCTCCTGTACGTCCTCAACTGGGACGTTGCGAGGAGATCGATCGGGGGGATGCCGGCGAGGACCGTCGCCCCCACGTGCGACACCGTCCGGTACGCCCTGGCCGCCCTGTTCGCAATTATGCGCTGAGCGGCCCTCAGCTACCTGCCCAGGTTGTCGCGCTGCGACACCTCTTCTGCCCAGACAGGCGCTCCGTACAGGAGCACTGAGTGGACGACCGACGCGTAGAGGCGACGCACACGCCCGCCGGCGCCGCCCAGATTGGGCAGCAACCTGGCCAAGCCATTAGCCATGGCTTTGGCCTTTGGCACCGTGCGGGCGATGTGCTCGCCGAAGCTGCCGGACTCGTGCAGCCACACCCCCAAGTATTTCAATTGGGGGGCGGCCGGGACGCGGACTCCCTCCACATATATGTTGGGCCTCACTGCTGGCGGCGGGCCCCGCAGGGCGCGGTTGAAGAACCACGTGACTTGAGTCTTCTGCGGGGCCACCTCGAGGCCCAACTCCCTGATTTTTCGCACCACAGTGGCTGCCGCCACGTTGGCCAGTCTGGCCACCTCCTGCCATGCCTGTGTCCCGTCCTCCTCCTCCTCTGACGAGGAGGACAGATCACACGTCTCCCCACCGATGCCCAGGTACACATCGTCCGCATACCCGGACAACCAACATCCGGCGGGGAGAATAGCCCGCAGGACCAAGTCGTATCCAATGTTCCACAACAGGGGCCCAAGAACGGACCCCTGCGGGACACCTCGCTCGACCAACCTGATCCTCGACACTCCGTCCTGGTCGATGTAAGACAGGCCCCTGCCCCGGAAGTAATCGGCGATCACCGCCATTAGGTAAGCGGGAACGCCAAACCTCACTAGGGCCTCTCCGATCACAGTCCAGGGAAGGGAATTAAATGCATTGGACACGTCAAAAGACATGCCCAATGAGACCCCCCCCCCCCTCACTTGTGACTGCCTTCGTGCGGGAAACGACGCGGAGAATCGCGTCGACTGTCGATCTTCCCGCACGGAATCCATGCTGTTCATCGGAGAGGCCCCCACCCTCGCACCGGGACAGGTGCTCGACGAGGCGCTCGGCGATAACCCTCTCGAAGATTTTGCCAACCTGGTCGAGCAGGCATATCGGCCTGTACGCGGACGGGGCGTCCGCGGGCTTGACCACCTTCGGCAGAAGGACCAGACTGGCCTCTTTCCAGCATGTGGGGAACCGACCGGTCCTGAGGCATTCGCTGAAAATGCGAGTCAGCCAACCGGTCAGTCCCCCCGCGGCCAAGGTCCATGCTCGGCCTGGGACCCCGTCAGGGCCAGGAGCCTTACCTCTCCTGACTCTGCGGAGAGCTCTCCCCAGCTCCTCCTCGGACACCCCCAGCTCGTCACTCCACCCCGGAACGTCTACCTCGGGGAAAAGGACGGCACCAACCTGGTCGGCACGAAATGGGTTTTCAACCACCCTGCCGACAAATGGGGGGTCCAAGGTCTCCGTGAGTGGGGGCGTCCATGGTCTCAGCTTCTTGAGCACCATTTTGTATGGACGCCCCCACGGATCCTCGTCGATCGTGGAGAGCAGCTCGTCCCAAGCCTTGCTCTTGGCCGCCCTGATCGCCCTGGAGAGAGCCTGGCACTCCCTGTTTGCGTGGACGGAGGCCCGCCGAAGTTCGGCGATGTCCTCCGTCCACCAGTACGGCCGCACGCCCGGGGGAAGGCCTCTTGACGCGGGGCATAGCCACGTCGCAGGCTTGCGACATGACGCCCCGCAGACACTCGACCTCAGCGTCTATGTCGAAGGCCCCCCCCTCATTGGCGTGCGCGTCCCCTTTGTCATCGCCCCACGTGAGGGCGACGACCGCCGCCCGTAAGCGATCGGGCTCCATCTTCTTGACGGCCCATCTCCGTCGGGACGACTCGTTGGCGCGGCGCCGGGCCAGCACGTCCCGGGGGGCAGCGTCGATCACCATCTCTATATGTCGATGGTCCGACAGAGTTTCACGGTCGACCATCACCCCCCAGTGGCGTATCATGCGCGCGGCAGGGGGGGACGCCCACGTGAGATCTATTATGGACATCCCCTGCCGGCGCACGCACGTGCTATCGCGGCCTGTGTTAACTAGACACAGGCCCAGGCCCGACGCCCACTCCTCCAAGGCACGCCCTTTCGGGTTCGTGACGGGGGAACCCCACAGCGGATTTTTGGCGTTAAAATCCCCCGCCACTACGACCCGTCCCGCCGTTGCGAAAAGGTGCCTGCGCACGCACGTATCCAAATCGTGCAGCACCCCCTCAAATTCGGCGAGACTCCACCTTGGAGGGGCGTAAACACCCACGACGGAGATGAGCCCCCACTTAACCGCCACGAATCCCACCCCACTCTCAGTGCGTGAGCACGGGGGAGACTCGGGCAGGTTCCTCCATATAATGGCAACGGAGCCCCTGTCGTCCGCGGCCCAGCAGGGATGGTCCGCCGGGACCGCGTACGGCTCCGCCGCCACTTCCAAACCACACCTGCGCTCCGCCATCGTGTGCAGGAACAGGTCCTGGGCGGCGCGGGCGTGGTTGAGGTTACCTTGAAGGAGGCGGAGGGGCATTATAGGTAACCCGGTTCAGGATCCCCCGCCTCCACCTCCATGATCTCGGCCTCCTCTCTAGGGAGGGCCGTATTCGCCTCGTGCCCTGTGGTTCTCTGGGCCTCCGCGGGACCCTCCGTCCACCCCACGGACTTTGGCCCCGCTGCCCACTCCATCCCGGTCCCGGCCGAGGTCGGTTTTGCAGGGGGGGAGGCGCGACCACCCTGCGTCCAGTTAGGGTCTCCGTCCTCCTCACCACCGGTTTGGCGGAGGAAGAGGCGACCCGCGACAACAACGACGCCCGATCCTCCTTCCCCTTCCGGCCGCCATTCGTCGAAGGCTCCGCCAAGGGTCGAGCCTTCCCGCCTTTCGTAGAGGGAGGGGGCGCCGTTTTTGGTGCGCCACCCTTTTTTCCGCCAGCACCAGGGCAGGCCTTGCTGCCCACGCTGTGCCGGTCCGGGCGGCCCGCGTCGGCGCAAACGGCGCACCTCACGGGCGCCTCACAATCCCGGGCCTCGTGTCCGACAACGCCACACCGGTAACACGCTCCGGTGCGGTCGACACAGCTCTTACAAGTGGCCCTTGTGTGCCCCGTCTCCAGGCAACGGAAGCACTGAAGTGGGCGCTTCGCCAGGACTTCTATCTTGGCGCGCGCCCACCCGATGTCCACCCGCGTCTCCTTGGCCAACTTGTTTGCCGCCGCCAGGGGGCACCTGACAAACATCGTATTCATCCCCCCTGGCGCCCTCCTGGCGGGGGCCGTGCGTATAGCTGAGGGGAGAACGCCCCCCTTTGCCCCCAGCACGGCTTTCACCTCACTCTCCTCGACAGAGTTGTCCAATCCGGAGAGCCTTATCTCGGCCATTATCTCCGGACGGACGACCCTGACACCCTCCCTGGCCGCTAGCGCCTCTCTCATTTTATCGGCCAGGGCATCGGCCTTGGCCGCGTTGTCGGGGCCGGCGATTTCGAAACTCAAGGCCCCCGTTGCCGTCCTTCTGACGTTGGGGGCCCGATCCAGGCCGACCTCCGACAGTTTTACCGCGCTCCGGGCCACCCTCACGCACTCGGCGTAGTCGCCCTCCGCGCATGTGAGGGTGACCCCCGCTGTGCGTGGCAGCCTCCACCTGGGGGGGGGGGGGTTTCTTCCCCGTCTCCCCTGCGGCGCCTCCCCTCCCTTTTGCGGGGGCAGTACCTGCCGGGCCGGGCGCGGAAACGGGCCTCCCGGCCCTGTTACCCCCCGGGCCGGATGTGGGGTCCTTCCCAGCCCTCTTCTTCTTGCGCCCCACCACCTCGACCCAGGACTAAGCTGCCGGGGCGCTCGCCGTGACGTTCGTGGGGCCCGCTGTTGTCGCCTGCTTGGTAGGGGGGAGCTGTTCCTTCCCCCCAGCGCTCCCCTTCCGCTGCTTTGAGGACTCAGCGGCTTTTTTGCTCGCCACAGGAGGAGCCCTGGACGCCCCGCCCGCTCCTCTCTCACCTCCGGCAAGCTTCTTGGCGGTGGGCGCGGCAGACACAGGCGCAGGGAGGCCCGCTCACCGAGGGGGCGCCCAGCCCGGCGTTTATACCGAGCCGAGCCACCAACCGTTGGAAGAGCCCTTCCACCTTGTTTGAGAGCGCCTGGAGCAGGCGGCCTTCCAGGTCTCCCTCCCCCACGCGAGCCGCAGCGGTCGGGGGCGCCGGCATCGCCGGCACCTTGTCGTCGATAATCTTCGACGCACCCCCGATCGGCGGCCTCACCGCGGCCGGCATTCCGGTACGCCGGATCTCCTCGAGCACCGCGTCCCTGGTGCTCGTCTCCTCCATCTCGGCTTCGGCGATGGCCTCGACCGCCTCCTCCGAGCTGGAATCCTCCACGTAGGCGCGTTTCCTCTTCGCATTGCGCTCCAGCGGCAACCGCTGCTGTTGTTGCTGCTGCTGTTGTTGTTGCTGCTGTTGTTGTTGCTGCTGTTGTTGCGGCTGCAGCATCTGCTGCTGCATTTCCAGCAGCCGCTGCTGCAGCTGGGCGTCCCCTTCTCGCAGCGCTTTGAGGCTGTTTATCTCCGCCTCTTGAGCGGAGACCTTGCGCCGCAGCTCCTCCACCTCCAAGTCCCTGCCGATTCCGGCCCCCGGGTCCTTGATCCTCAATATGAGCTGCGCAGTGGCGGCAGCGATTGTGGCCGCGGCCTCATTATGGGCGCCCCTCATCCTCCCATTGAGGTTGGATGACCTCTCCGCGACCTTATCGATGGAGGCGACGCTCTCCATAATCAGCCCCGGGATCTCCTCGGTAGGGGAGTGTTTAAGCCTCTCCGCCTCCCTGATCTCCTTAACCTTCCGGCTCTTGGAGAGACCCGGAAGTATGGAGGGGGTCGGCTATCTTCAATAGCTCCCGCTCCGATACGGCGACCTTCTTTTTCGCCGTTTTCACCTGTTTGCGGTAATACGCACCAGTGGTGGGGCGGCGTCCTCTCGTGTCCCCGGCTTTGTTCACAAAGACCTCATCGCCGGGGTCACTGTCGGGGGCTCTGTCGGAGTCCTCGATGTCGAAGTCGCTCAGCTCCTCGTCCGCCGAGCCAGTGACGTCGATCACAACCTCCTCCCGCATCTCGACGTCCTCCTCCCTCTCCGTGTCCACGGAGTGAGACCTCTCGCCCTTTTTTTTTTTTTTTTTTTTTTTTGACGCAGAAGAAATCTTCAACTACTGGGATCCCTGGGGCTCGAAAGCCCCAGGTGTGCCCAGTAGCCCCTTTCGGGGAAGATCCCCCCGCCTCCGGGGAGAGGTATAACGGGGGGAGTGTGGGATTGTATAGCATGCACATCGCTCACGATACTGCATGCATACCCTGCCCACTAAAACTCCTGCGGATGTCCCTCACGGCGCTCGTTGTCAGGGGGGGACCCCGGGAAACACGCTGATTCTTCCGGGGCCCCCCAGCGCCAAGCCCAGACTTGGGCGCCAACCCGGGAGACGCCAACGGCGTCTCCCCCGGCTCCTTGGAGCCGCCTCCTGATACCACCGCGGCGGAATGGGGGGACATCCGCCCAGACCGTCGCCCCTCTAGCAGGGGTGGGTTCTACTGCGGGCGCGCGGTGAACCCCGCCCGCACGCCCGCTCCACCCCCACGGTCCCCCCCTCAAGTTGGGGGGGGGAACCCGTCCAAGACCGCCGACCGCCATCAACCGGCGGCGACGGCCTACCTCACGTTCCGAAAGAGGGGCGGAGGGGGGGAAGGGTACCTCCTGTGCGCATTATTGCGCCCTTCCTCCCGGCACTGTCACGTGCCGTCCCCTTCCGGAGCCGGAACCACGACGGGGGGGCCCGCGACGTCGTAAAAAGTAACGCCGCCGCCGTGGTGGCGGCGGCGGCGGTCTGCGGCCCGGATTTACCCCGTCGCTCCACTCGCTGTCACTGGAAGGGGGCGGTGCCTCCTCCCTCCTAACGCGTTCGGCTGCCTCCTTCTGCGACATGACTGCGCCGCAGAAGGAGACGAACGCCCTCCATTTCGCCTCGCCCTCCTCTCCACCTGCTATCACCGCGGCGATGATGGCCGGGAGGGCAAGGTCTTCCCCCACGCTTGCCCGGAGGACACGGCGCTGCTCCTCCCACGCTGGGCACTCCTCCAGCGTATGCTGCGCCGTGTCTACCTCCTCCGAGCAATGGTGGCAACGCGTGGTGCGCTCTTTTCTGATCCGGCACAGGTAATCACCGAAGCACCCATGCCCGGTGATCACCTGCGCCGTGTGGAACGTAAGGCCTCTCTCCTTACGCTCCACCCACTCCCCTAGGACCGGCCGGATGGCCTCCCTGACCCTCCTACCCCACAACTGGGGGTTCGCGAGGAATTCCTTCCACTCTCGCAGGAGGGTCGCTTTGGCCTGGAGCCTCAGCGCCCTCTTGACCCTCGCCGTGATGACACCCCCCCCCCGTCCCTGATCGCCTTGGTCCGCGTATACACGTGTGTATGCGACCTGGCGACCAGGTGAATCGGGGGGATTCCGGCGAGGGTAGTCGCCCCCACGTGTGACACGGTCCGGTAGGCCCTGGCGGCTCTGTTGGCTATAAGCCTTTGGACCGCCGCCAGCTGCCCACCAAGGCGGGCATCTCTGCCCACCTTCTCCTCCCACACCGGTGCTGCGTACAGCAGCACCGAGTGGACCGTTGCCACGTAGAGGCGACGCACGCTCCCGCTGGCCCCGCCAATATTTGGCAGCAGCCTGGCCAGGCTATTGGCCACTGCCCTCGCCTTCGCGACCATGCGGGCAACGTGCTCGCCGAAGCTCCTTCTCCGATCGATCCAGACTCCCAGGTATAGGAGGTGGGGAGTGATCGGGACCTCTGTCCCTTCCACCCGGACGCTAAGTCCTCCCGGTGGTGACCCCCCCGCAAGGCGGCCATGGAACATTGTCGCCTGCGTTTTATGGGGGGCCACTTTCAGGCCCAGCGCCCGGATGGCGCGCACCACACTCGCCGCCGCCACGTTGGCCAGCCTGATGGCCTCCTGCCAGCCCTCCCCGCTGACCCCCAGGAATATGTCGTCGGCATACCCCGTGAGCCAGCATCCTCTGGGGAGGGCCACCCCGAGGACCAGGTCGTAGGCGATGATCCACAGCAGGGGTCCCAACACCGACCCCTGCGGAACACCGCGCTCAACGAGCCTGACCCTCAGGACCCCGTCCTGGTCCGTGTACCTCAGGCCCCTGTCCCGGAAATAGTCTCCGACGACCCTGATGAGGTAGGGAGGGACGTCAAACCTCACTAACGCCCTCCCTATCACCTCCCAGGGGAGGGTGTTGAAGGCGTTGACGACGTCGAACGACACCCCCAACACCACTCCCCCCTCCTCAATCTCGGCCTCCGCGCGGGAGAGGACGCGCCTGATCGCGTCCACGGTTGACCTCCCCGCACGGAAGCCGAATTGGTCGTCGGAGAGACCTCTTCCCTCACCCCGGGACAGGTGCTGGACGAGGCGCGCGGCAATGATCCTTTCGAAGATCTTGCCCGCCTCGTCCAGCAAGCACACGGGCCTGTACGCGGACGGGGAATCCGCGGGCTTACCCGCCTTTGGCAGGAGGACCAGGCTGGCCTCCTTCCATCTTCTGGGGAACCGGCCGGTGCGCAGGCATGCGGTAAAAACTTCCTGCATCCATCCGGCCAGTTTCCCCGCGGCAACGTCGAGACCTTGCCTGGGATTCCGTCGGGGCCAGGGGCCTTGCGCCTCTTGACCCCGCGGATAGCCCTCGCCACCTCCTCCCCACTGACCCCCAGGTCCTCCTTCCATTCCGGAACTCTAATCTCCGGAAAAAGGACCTCTCCTCCTCTGTCGGCGGGGAAAAGTGTATCCACCACCCCGCCGACAAATTGGGGGGCCAGTGATTCCGTGAGCGGGGGCGTCCATGGCTTGAGCTTGTCCATGACAAGCTTATACGGACGCCCCCACGGATCCTCCGTTACCGTGGCGAGGAGCTCCTCCCAGGCCTTCTTCTTGGCCGCGAAGATGGCACGGGAGAGTTCCTGGCGGGCAGCACGCCAGGCCTCTCCCGCCTCCCTCTCGCCGAGGGCACCGCGCCCAGCGCGGGCCCTCAGCCACCACCGGCACGCGTGGACGGACGAGCGCCGAAGCTCGGCGATCTCGGCCGTCCACCAATAGGCGGCTCGTCGGGGGGAATGGTGCGGACGCGGGGCATCGCCACGTCGCACGCTCGCGACGCGGCCTCCACCAACCGATCGGCCTCCGCGTCCACATCCACCTCCCTGGTCCCCTCGGCAAGGGCGTCGCCCTCCGGCCTTCCCCAAGTTAGGACCAGAATTGCCGCTAGTAGGCGATCCCGGTCCAACTTCTTAAGAGCCCATCTCCGCCGCGTTTTCTCCGCGGCGCGGCGGCGGGACAGCACTGCCGGAGGAGAGGCCCGGACCATCATTTCAATGAAACGATGGTCCGACAGAGACTCCAAGTCTGTGGCCACCCTTCAGCCGTGTATCTCGCGCGCGGCAGGGGGGGTCGTCCAGGTGAGATCGATCACCGAGGCCCCGTGCCGGCGCACACATGTGCTTACTCGGCCCGTGTTTATGAGACACAGGCCGAGCCCTGCCGCCCACCCCTCCAGGACGCTGCCCCTCGCGTCAGTGCGCGGGGAACCCCAAAGCGTGGATTTCGCATTGAAGTCTCCCGCCACTATGACCCGGCCAGTAGGGCACCGGCGGACGCATCCCTCCATATCGTGGAGCGTCCGCTCGAACCTGGCCAGGTCCCAGCTCGGAGGGGTGTACACGCCCACGACGGAGGTGGACCCCCAATGCACCGCCACAAAACCCACCCCGGCCTCACCACGAGTGCACGGGGGGGCCTGCGGCAGTGCCCGCCACGTGATAGCCGCGGAGCCACTGCGGTCTTTGGCCCAGCAGGGGTGGGCTACTGGGACCCTGTAGGGCTCCGCGACTATCCCCAAACCACACCCGCGCTCTGCCATCGTGTGGATAAATAAATCCTGGGCAGCGCGGGCGTGGTTTAGGTTCGCCTGGAAGACCCTTACGGACATTGATCTTCCGCGAAATCCATGGGGTCCTCCGGCACCTTCCCCTCTTCGGCCGCCGACGCGATCCCCCCCCCCCCCCGATATAACCGGGCCCGAGCGAGGGCTCATCGTCCCGTGGACCCACCCAGCCCACGGAACCAGCCCCCGTCGCGTACTCGGCGGCGTACAACGCGAGAGCCGCATCCGTGGCGGCTCTCATGGCGGCGATCTCGTCGCTCATCCCGGCCGCCACCACCTCCGCCTTGTCCAACGCCGCGTCGACCCCGTCTGAGGCCGTTGTGATGCGGCGAATTACGAGCCCAATGGGTTCGTTGCCCATCACCCGGGGGAGCGCAAAACGGGTCCCCGAAACCGGCGCCCCCGACGTGGAGGCGCCCTTCGCGCCCGCCGTCCCAACCGTCGAGGGGGTCTTGGGGGCACCTTACCCCTTCCCCCTCTTTTCTGGGGCGGCGGCCGCGCCCTTCCCACGCCCCCCTTCTCGCCGGTACAGGATTTCCCCCCGATCCGGTGGTCGGAGGGGCGACCCGCACGCACGCAGACCGCGCATTTCGGCGCGGCCGCGCACGTGCGGGCCTGATGGCCAACTACGCCACACCGGTAGCAACTACCGGTGCGGTCCACCTCGTTGCTACAGGTGGCACGAGTGTGACCCATCTCGAGACACCTGTAGCACTGGAGAGGGCGCTTGTCGAGCAATTCGACTCGCGCCCTCACCCACCTCACGCCAACGTGACTCTCTTTTGAGAGCACATTGGCCGCCGCCAGCGGGCACCTTACAAAAAAGGTGTTAAGCCCGTTGGGCGCCCGCCGTGGCGGCCCAACCGTGATGCTAGAGGGAGCCACCCCGCCCTTGGCGGCCAGTGCCTCTCTCAGCTCTCCCTCTTGCACCGAATCATCCAGTCCGCTGAGCCTCAGCTCAGCGGACATCGTCGGACGTCCGACGCGGACCCCCTCCTGGCCGGCAAACAACGCCGACATCTCGCCGGCCAGGGCGTCCGCCTTGGCGCCGCAGTCCGGCCCCGCCACCTCGATGCTGAGAGCTTTGGTGGCCGTCCTTCTTACATTGAAGGGGCCGTCGATCCCCAGCTCGGAGAGATTGATGCGCTGCCTTGCCAGCAACATCATCTCCCCGTACTTCTCGTCCGGGCAGGTCAGAGTGACCGCGGCGGTCTTAGGCGCCCTGCGCCTCCCCGGCCTACCCGGACGTGGGACCGACGGGACCCCGCCACCGGCCTTCTTACGGGACTTTGCCCCGACACTAGTCCCGCCGGCCGCCGCTGTCGCGGCGGCGGCCCACTTCGGGAGGGGGAAAGTCACCCGTCCTTCCCCTTCTCTTGCCGTCCCCCCAACTCCACCGGCGACCGCCGCCGCGTATGATTTGGCGGCCGTCCCGGCGGGGGGAAGGGGCACAGACAGAGGACCTCGGGGTTGCGGGCCTTTCCCGCTTCCCCCGACGCCTCCCTTCGCCGCCCCTCTTAAAGGCTCAACCGCCGGGGGGTTGGCGCCCTTTTTCCCCTCCCTCCTCTTCGCCCTCTTGTCGGGGACGACGATCCATTCCATCCCCGTCGCGTCGGAAGCCGTCGCCCCCCTCACCGTTTCCGGGGCCGTGAAACCGGGTGCCGGGGCCCTCATTCCCAGCAACCGGTCCACCTCTTCCATCATCCTACCTCGGTAGGACGCCGTCATCTCCTCGAACAGCCGGAGCATTTGTCCCCTCAGGCTTTCCACGACCCGGGGGATCGGCTCCGACTGTTCCCTCGTAGCGGCGGCGGCGGCGCCACTAGAGGCGGCCTCCCTCCTTGGGAGAACGGCCTCCTCCAACAGGGCCCGCTGTCCCTTAACGGGCGGCCTGTAGAGAGGTAGGAGCCCCTCTCTCTCGAGCTCTTCCCGATGGCGCTCATAAGAGCTCTCCACCTCTGTCCCCACCTCCATAGGTGCCGGCGGGGGGTCCGTCGTTTCACCCACCGAGGGCTGGGCGGCCAAGATCTTCGGAAGCGGCCAGCCCTCCTCCGACGAAGAGGTGTCAATCACCCTGACCCTTTTCATTGCCACCCTGTCCCGGAGAACCGGCCCCCCAGTTTGGGGTCCCTCCTTCTGCATTTGCTGCAGCTGTCGCTGCAGCTCCAGCACTTGAGTTTGCAGCAGCGCGTGCTGCGACTGCTGCTCCCTCAATTGCTTGATCTCCTCCTCCTAGGAGGAGATCTTGCCGCGCAGATCCTCCAACTCCACGTCCCTCTCGTCGTTGGAGGCCCAGCCCGCCTGCCTCTGGGCCAGGTGCCCGACCGCGGCCGCGATATTTGCCGCGGCTCTGTTCAACACACCCTGCAGGGGCCCCTGAAGGTTGCCCGACTTGCCGACCACCCGGTCGATATCGCGGACGCCCTCCAGAATGATCCCCGGCAGGGTCTCTATTGGAGTCAGGCGGTACTCCTCCGCCGCCTTCTTCTCGAGGATCTTCCTGTTCCTCGACAGGTCCGCGGGCGTTGATGCGTCTATGACGCCCCGGAAATCCTCGAGAAGACCGGCGATCTCCCGCCTTTGCTCCTCGAGCCTCTTTACATAGCAGGCCCCCTCCGTGGGCTTACGGCCCCGCGTCTCCTCTGTCTTAGACGCCGGGGGGACCTCCTGCGTCTCAGCTGGAGGATCACCCTGTTCAAGGCCGCTATGTCCTTCTTGGCCTTGGAGAAGACGACCCCTCCGCCTACCTTCCTCTCCTTCTCACCCGTTACGTCGGGTGAGCCGCTTCGGAGGCCGGTAGACGTACCGCTGACAGCGTCAGCGGCGTCGGCCGCCTCCCTTTCCCGCCTCTCTTGCACACTCTTCGGTGCGGGCTTGTCCTTAGAGGGTTTCGCGTTCGAAACCCTCTCCACCACCACTTGGGGCTGGGAAACCCCGGACCTCTGTTCGACGTTTTTCAATTCTAATTTCTTGTTTGTCGACATTTTCATTTTGGTATTACCTCCTAATCGAACATCTATGTACGTGTGTGTGAGTGTGTGTGTGTACACGGGCCCGCGAAGCCCCATACCGGGGGATACGGGAAACCCAGGAGCATCGAGCGCGCGAAGGACAGTGGCCTCGGCGGTGGCCCCCGCGAGAACGAGCACGGTCCCATCCGGTCACCAACCGGCAGTACTCGCCCCCGCGAGATTATTCGCCCGCTGGTGGGGCAGCCAGGTCATGCTGGTTAGGCCGACCCGGGCCCCTGTACTATCGGGCGCCCAGGGAAACGTCAAAAACCCTGTTTAACCGCTGTACCCTCTGCCACGACACGCGCACGACAACCCAGGCCCCCGGAGGCCCCCGGCGAAAACCCGCGGAACCCGATTGTGAGTGTGGTGTGTAGGAGTGTATATGTGTGTGTATGGTTTGATTTCGGGGTTTTCCTTCCCCTAGGCCGGTTGCTAATAAGCTACCGAGCCCGGCCTGCCCGTCCCTCGCTACTGCCAAGGCAGCCGAACCGCTCAAACCATAAAATGGTCAGGGCGGTTCCTCATCCCAGGTCGCCTGGCCCCGATCTCGAAATACGTTCGAGCGGCCCAGACAACCCTCCACCCCTCACGGACCGAGGGACCACGTCCCCGGTGTGCAGCCGTGAGTGTGGGTTCCTCCCCGCCCCTGATCCCGGACCACGTCCGAGACCCGGGACGAGAAAGGGTAATCCCGCTCTCTTTCCCTGCCGGAGCACCGGCGTGCAATGGGTCCGAAGAGCGGGATCTTCCCCTCCCTCTCAGCGGGACGGCATCCCTGCCCGCTTCGAGACGGGGGTACCCCCTGCCCCAAACCCCACCCCGTGGCGCGGTGGGAGGTGCGAGCTCCCCCCTAACGGCCCCGGCCGGCCGGGCGATTTTTATAGAGGCCGCCCACCTCGCGGACCCTGAAAAGGGCCCCCCGGTCTCCGCCAGCCTCGCGGCTGACGGAGATTACGGTCTGTGGTGTGCTCTTGGACCCCGATCCTCGCCACCGGGCTCTCCCGACGGTCCTAGGCCGCCGGTACTACCCCAGTGGGTCAACGGATCAAATGGGAGCTTCCTCACCCGGTACCCAACGAATTGGGTACCTTCGTCAAGGTGGCACACCGTCGAGAGGGAGACCTCTCGCCCTCGTCAGGACGGGACTGGCACGACCCATCCCGGGGAATGATGTTTCCCCTCTTGCGTCCAGAGGAAGAGCTGACGCTGTTCGCCTTTTTTTTTTTTTTTTTTTTTACGCAGGAGAAATCTTCAACTACTGGGATCCCTGGGGCTAAAAGTCCCAGGTTTACCCAAAGCCCCTTTCGGGGAAGACCCCCCCGGCCTCCGGGGAGAGGCATAAGCGGGGGGAGTGTGGGATTGTATAGCATGCACATCGCTCACGATACTGCATGCATACCCTGCCCACTAAAACTCCTGCGGATGTCCCTCACGGCGCTCGTCATGGGGAGCCCCGGGAAACGCACTGATTCTTCCGGGGCCCCCCAGCGCCAGGCCCAGAATTGGGCGCCAACCCGGGAGACGCCGACCGGCGTCTCCTCCGGCTCTTTGGAGCCGCCTCCTGAGACCACCGCGGCGGAATGGGGGGACATCCACCCAGACCGCCGCCCCTCTAGCAGGGGTGGGTTATACTGCGGGCGTGCGGTAAACCCCGCCCGCACGCCCGCTCCACCCCCGCGGTCCCTCCTTTAGTTTTTTTTTTGGGGGGGGACCCGTACGTACGGCCGCTGGCCGGCGTCGCCGACGGCAGCGGCCTTCTCACGTTCCGAGGGGGGGGGGGCGAAGGGGGGAGAAGATACCTCCTGGGCGCACTAACTGTGCCCTTCTCCCCCCCGGCACTGTCATGTGCTGTCCCCCCCCGAAACCGGAATCGCGACGGGGGGGCCGCTCCTGGGCCTGCGCCGTCGTAAAAAATAACGCCGCCGCCGTGGTGGCGGCGGCCGTCTGCGGCCCGGATCCACCCCGTCGCTCCAGTTGCTGTCGCTGGAGGGGGGTGGTGCTTCCCCCCTCCTGACGCGTTTGGCTGCCTCCTTCTGCGACATGACTGCGCCGCAGAAGGAGACGAACACCCTCCATTTGACCTCGCCCTCCTCTCCCCCGGTCACCGCCGCGGCGATGATGGTCGGAAGGGCGAGGTCGTCTCCTACACTTGCCCGGAGGACACGGCGCTGCTCCTCCCATGCTGGGCAAAACTCCAGCGTATGCTGCGCCGTGTCCGCATCCTCCGGGCAGTGAGGGCAGCGCGTGGTGCGCTCTTTCCTGATCCGGCACAGGTAATCCCCGAAGCAGAAGCACCCATGTCCGGTGATCACCTGCGCCGTGTGGAACGTAAGGCCTCTCCCCTTACGCTCCACCCACTCACGCTGTTCGCCCTGTTCCTCCTCTCCTTGACGCTCTTTGGCGCGGCAAAACCGCTACGCCGCGGAGTGTCGCCCTCCTCCTTGCTCCGAGTCTCGGAGCCTCGCCCCTCCTCTTCCTTCTTGTTTGATCGACATTCCATTTTTAGTTAATCCCGCTACCCGTCACGGCTCGGGGTTACCCCCTATGCCCCAGCCCCCTGCCAACAGCAGGGCGACTGGGACTCCAGGCCCTTACTCACCCATGAGAAGAGGGCATCAAGGCCCAGCCCCCCATGGGCTTTCAGGGCTCCCGCCGCTCCGACCCGGCGGGTACCGTGACGGGCGCCGCCACGCGGGGGGCCCCACGGACAGGCAGGTACCGCAGGGTACCGCACCCCACCCAAGGTCCCGCCCGCCGTGGCGACCAGCATATCGTCCTTAACCAGGGCCGATGTAACCTCCGCACCCTGGCTAACCGTCTACTCCGATGGCCGGGTTCGGGAGGGATGCGATCCCCGACCATCGGAGTTACCTTGCTCGCCGCCGGTCTATTTCACCCGGCGGCCAAGACCCGCCGGCCCCGACCTCGGAATATGTCCGAGCGGCCCGACGGGTCTCCTTCCAAAAACATCGCCCGGCCCCAACATCGGAATAAGTCCGAGTGGCCCGGGCGGTCTCCCACCCAGGTCGCCTGGCCCCGACCTCGGAATACGTCCGAGCGGCCCAGACGACCCTCCACACTCGGCAGACCGTGGGACCACGTCCCTGGTGTGCAACCGCCGAGTGTGGGCCACTCCTCCGGCCAACCCAGGACCACGTTCTGGGCCGGGTCAGAAGAGGGATACCCCTCCTCTCCCTCCTGCTGGAGCACCGGCGTGCAATGGAGGAAGGAAAAGGGGGCCTTCCCGTCCCTCGGCGAGGCGACATCCTTGCCCGCCTCGGAAACGGGGACCTCCCTCCCCAACCATCCCGTGGTTTTTTATCGAGGTGACCTTCCTCTAGGCCGGCGGGAGGTGTAGAAACATCCCCCTAACGGTCCCGGCCGACCGGGCGTTTGTAGTCAGGGTCGCCATCCCCTACCGGCCGTTGGAGCCTGGGTAGCCGAAGCTAGCCAGACTCCTAAGCAGGGCGGCCGGGCCCCCGGTTTTCTGTCTGGGTTTTCCTTCCCATAGGACGGTCGGGTAACGGAGCTAAGCTCGTCCCTCACGGTCCCGTCCGACCGGGCGGACTTTTTATAGAGGCCGCCTACCTCGCGGGCCCTGAAAAAGGGCCCCCCGGTCTCCGCCAGCCTCGCGGCTGACGGAGATTACGGTGCTGCTGTGCTCGGGTACCTCGGGTACGCAAAACCCGTATCGGGGGCGGTCCCGGGAGTCCCTAGGGACACCCGGTGGGCCGCCCCCGACCCCTGAGGGGGCCGGCCGCCTCCCAAGGCCCCGGCCGCCCAACCCTCGGCGGAAGAGATGGCGGAGCCTCCCCCACAGCCCATGGAGGTGGGCGTGGAGGAGAGCTCCTACGAACGACACAGGGAGGAGCTCGGAAGAGAGGGGCTCCCCCCTTTGTATAGGCTGCCCGTTAAGGGGAGGCGGACCTTGCTGAAGGGGGCTGTACCCCCCCGGCGAGAGGCCGCCGCGGTAGGCGAGGTGGCCGCCGCCGCCAGAGCGGCGGAGCTGTCGAGGCCGATCCCTCAGGTCATGGAGAGCCTGAGGGATCAAATGCTCCAGCAGTTTGAGAGAATGGCGGCCGTGCAGCTGTGCCGGCTGGCGGAAGAGGTGGACCGGAGACTGGGACGCACTGCCCCAGCACCCGGTCCCGCGACGCCGGCGCGGGCGGGGGGAGTGTTGCCGCCGCCCCCCTCCGCGGCGGGGGCCGAGTGGACGGCCGTCTCCGGCAGGAGGAAGAGAAAGGGGAGGAAGGGGGGCGCCAGCTCCCCGGGGGTCGGAGCGACGGGGGAGCCCCCGCTGAGGGCGGGGGCGAGGGGCGGCGCCGGGGTGGGCGGGGGGGGGCCGCAGCCCCGGGGTCCTCCGCCTGCGTCTGTGCCCCGTCCCCCCGCCGGGACGGCCATCAGTTCATACGCGAGGGCGGTCGCCGGCGGGGCTAGCGGTGGGGCCAGAAGGGGGGAGGGACGGGTGCCACTCCCTCCTTCGAAGCGGGCCACGGCTGCGGTAGCGGCGGCCAGCGGACCGGGCACCGGTGGTGCGTCCCGGAGGAGGGCCGGAGGGAGTGAAGCCCAGTTGCGCACAGAATAAATCGGACACAGCAGGTTGAATCAATCGGACACAGTGACAATCGGACACAGTAGGAAACGGACACATAACGGTAACAATCGGACACAGTGCTAATTGGACGCAGTAGGAAACGGACACATTGCCAATCGGACACAGTGATAATCGGACACAGTAAGAAACGGACACAGTAGGAAACGGACACACGGCGGTTACAATCGGACACAGTTTTAATTGGACACAATAGGAAACGGACACAGTGATAATCGGACACAGTGACAATTGGACACAGTGATAATCGGACACAGTAGGAAACGGACACAGTGCCAATCGGACACAGTGATAATCGGACACAGTAGGAAACGGACACAATGACAATCGGACACAGTGATAATCGGACACAGTGCCAATCGGACACGTAGGAAACGGACACACGGTGATTGCAATCGGACACAGTGCTAATCAGACACAGTAGGAAACGGACACATTGCCAATCGGACACAGTGATAATCGGACACAGTAAGAAACGGACACAGCAACAATCGGACACAGTGATAATCGGACACGGTAAGAAACGGACACACGATGGTTGCAATCGGACACAGCAAGAAACGGACACATAGCCCAGTATTCATATAGTCCGATCTTATATTTAAGACCGTTTTAAGTACAATCTTAAGATTTTGTAATCACAGAGCCATATTCTACACATTGTTGTATTCGTGATATCATGCTCCGTGACAGTTTTTCTAACCTTAAAATCATTTCTAATGACATACTGCTCTTTTGCTATTTTCTATAATAATTCTACTCCTATAATAATTCTACTAGTGCAAAGTACTCTCTCTTTTACGAATCTGTTAAAATTAGATGACAATAGTCTATTTAATAGAATTATGTTTGTGGTTTATTATGTCAGATTTGTCTTGATACGTTTGATAAATGTATTATACTGTGTGCTCATTACTGTATATTTCAGGTACAAAGGAGGTAACATAAATCACCTGCAGTTCACAAGAGCAATCGATCAATCATCGACAAAAATTGATAAATCTATTTGCAAAGGTTAGATGCTTTTAAGCAAAGATTGTATCCGCTTATCAGAACTTTATGTAATTGAAAAGTTCTTTGAAACGTATTGCTGCATAAATTTTCCCTTGTTGTTCGTACATGCTCCAAAAATGATAAATATATATTAAGCATATTGAGAATTAATAAGTAACATATTACGCAAAGTAAAGCGCAGACGTTGTACGTAGATCACAATATCAGCGATGAAAACATTTTTGCTCTTTACACCTCTTTCCTGCCTCCAGCTTAGGCTTATTACTTTCACATACATAATGTATTAAACAGGATACAAAACATAATAACAATTTATTATTTCTTGTTTTCTTATGTTAATATTCTTTATACACCTTATTTATGTACAGATGTCTACATTGTCTACGTTAAACTTATATTCTTTATTCTATATGTATAGGTAAATGTATTTGTTTACTATAGCTTACTAAATTGAATTATTGTTTTATTGGTAAGATTTTACATAAGGGTCTTTACATATCCGCGTTTCGTTAATATACATTGTCTGATCTAATTAAGAAAATAAAATTGGATTATTAATAATCAATCCATTACATTTCTTTTTTCATTTTTATAACTATATTAGAAGGATTGAAAGAAGGATTCAATACTTTACTCATCCACTAAATAAGGCTTTTATTGCACAATATTACAGCAACAAAATAAACCTCAATCCTAGAATAAAACAAAACAGGACTTATTTTCTACAGTCTTCAGGTTTGGAAAGCAGAACTCCGTTCTGCTTTGTTTAAAACAAAACATAATTTTATCGACAGTTAACGTTGAAATAATTGATAAAAAAAATTAATTATTCTTATGTAGTTAGACTCCATGCCTTAAAGTATTGTAAAGAAAAAAACTAGCACTAGTTTCTGTTTAGCATATTTTAATCTTTTATGCATTGTAATGTATAATTATTAATATACATAATATATTATTATATTGGAAACTGGAGTCAACGGTTATCTTTTAAATTATAATCGACAAATGTCAGATACCATGCATTAAAAGGTTACAAACAATATTAAATGTTCTGATATTTTGAGTACAATAAAAACTTGTTTATGGCATATATACTTTGTGGACCGACGAAATTTCTTTTACAAATCGGACATTTTTTTACAATATCGTTTTCTCGCATAATATGATTAGCACACTCTTCACAACAACAAATGTGACCGCACGGTATGAAAACTTAATTCGATTCTGCATTCATGCAAGCGGCACACATACGATCAGATCTTACTGCACCTTGGTTTTCTTCACACATTTCCAGAGAAAGTCTTTTAACCTCATGATACGGGACGTCACTTTCTACTGTATTTTCTTGGCCTTCGTACAAATATCCAAAGTCATCTTCTGGAATGTTATATATAAGTTCTGAAAATATTTGAAACAACGTGTTATAACGTTAAACGAAAGTACTATAGAGACATTATTTAATGTTTACTAAAGTACGACATTCTAAATTCATACCGTCGTCAACGTCATCATTATCAAATCGAGGTAAATTGGGAATGGTGTTTGTGTTTTGATTATGTGCGTCACTCATTGTGACTAGCTGAAGTAAAATCTGCAATGTCGAACTCGAATATATCTGTACCAGCATTTTCGGAAGTAGATGGTTCTTCTTGCATAGTAGAATGTCTATTTGTTAGGGTTTGCAAGAATAATTGTTCATTTTCAACAGAATTTTGTATCTGCGTTAATGTAAATGAATCTCCCACGATGTTTGCGTTTAAGTTACCGTCAGCAATTCTCAGAGCTTTTAAAATGTTTAAAAAGATAAAAATTAATAGCAGAGTAACATAAAATATTCGTGGTTTCATATAAATAAAAACACATACATACTTTCCTGTGAAGTAGAATTAAAATTTTCTGATAGAAAATCGGTACAAACTTCATAATCATTGCTTTCGTGGATTATAATCTCTGTAATACAGGGTGATTCAGAATAAGTATATTGTCCCGAAAATCTCACATTCTTGACGCGATTTTAAGACGATTTTTCCTCTACAAAAAATTTCCCCGAAGCTTAGGTTTTGAGTTAGCATTTTTTTAAATTTTTAAAATTTAAAAATTTTTTTAATTTTTTAAAATAAAACCAGTAAAATTTATAAGCAGTATACCCGGAACTACGAGTTATTAAAGTAAATAATTACCTTATCACATGTACAGGAGGTAGGCTTAGGCAAAGGCGGCGCGACTCACTGAAATTTACTGTCGCGAGCGCTTATGTGAGGCCAAGTGAGGCACCTGCTGCGATCAGCTGATTGTTGCACACTTCTTTCTTTCTCTTATTTACTTAATCACTCGTCACTTACTCACTCACGTTTCACTTTGTTTATCTCGAAGGAAGAACCGTAACACACGCGGCAGCGCAACACACAACAAACGCGTTATCACGCCATGCGTCAAGAGACACGGTAACGGCCGATAGTGTCTCGCGCCAAGTACACGCGGAGCGAGACCACCCCGTAATTTTTTTACGCGACGTGACGAGTTGCGATTTACTTGACAAGCAGTCGACCGATTTTTGGTTATGTTATTGTTGTGTTGCACTCGGTGTGCACTTGCCCTGCGTGCGGAGAGCTGGAGGGAGTACACCGGAGTGCACACCGAGGTCACCGAGTGCAAAACAACAATAACATAACCAAAAATCGGTCGACTGCTTGCCAAGTAAATCGCAACTCGTCACGTCGCGTAAAAGAGTTACGGGGTGGTCTCGCTCCGCGTGTACTTGGCGCGAGACACTATCGGTCGTTACCGTGTCTCTTGATACATGGCGTGATAACGTGTTTGTTGTGAGTTGCACTGCAGCGTGTGTTACGGTTCTTCCTTTGAGATGAACGAAGTGAAACGTGAGTGAGTAAGTGACGAGTTATTAAGTAAATGAGAGAGAAAAAGAAGTGTGCAACAATCAGCTAATCGCAGCAGGTGCCTCACTTGGCCTCACATAAGCGCTCGCGACAGCGAATGTCAGTGAGTCGCGCCGCCCTTGCCTAGGCCTACCTCCTGTACACGTGATAAGGTAATTATTTACTTTAATAACTCGTAGTTCCGGGTGTACTGCTTATAAATTTTACTGGTTTATTTTTAAAAAATTAAAAAATTTTTAAATTTAAAAAATTTAAAAAAATAGTAACTCAAAACCTAAGCTTCGGGGAAATTTTTTGTAGAGGAAAAATCGTCTAAAATCGCGTCAAGAATGTGAGATTTTCGGGACAATATACTTATTCTGAATCACCCTGTATAAGGAAATCTTGCTTAAAAAATCCGATAGAATTAGCTGAAAAAGCTAATATAATCGAATCTTTCTTAGAAATCAAAAATATCATAAATATTGAATTTGCTCTATGTTTTATAAAATATTCTATATAAGTTCATCGTAAATTATAACTTTAATCGAACACATTTCTACTCGAAAAAGTTATCTGTTTTTCTCGTTTAATATTTTCTTACCGAATTACTTATTATATAATTTTTATAAAGAAGCATATACAAACTGTTTTGCATCAATAGAAATGTATGAATCTGATAAAGCAATAGCTAGCTTACAATAAACATATATGTAGAATTCATCAAACATATAAAAATTAGAACTGATATTTATAGATCAAAAACATTTGATTGTTTTAACTCCTGTAATTCTATCAAATTTTTTAAGCACAAAAACTTATATTTTATATATGTTTTTGTTCTATATATTTCTAAACTTCGAAAAATAATAACCTTCATCAATCATGTCCATATTGTATAAGTGGGTTTCATAAAAGCGACTGAATGAATCTAAAAATTCAGGAAGTGATAATCTGTAAGAAATAAATATTTACTTCTAGATATTACATTAACATACAATTATATATAAAAAAATATTCTTTTTCACGGGTTTATACATTTTATTCTATAATTGATGCATTACCTATGTTCTACAAGATCCTTCTGTTTCTGCAGTATTATATTGTTTCTTTCTCTATTGGCTCGAGTTTGAGGTTTACGTGCCTGAAGATTATTGTGTAAGCGACGAAGATCAATTTCTTGATCAATAATTTCTTTTTTCAAATTTTCTGCAATAGAAAGTGAATAAATTAGAAATGCATTACGTACCTTAGAACATATATACTTGGAAGGAAAATCGCCTGTAGGCCGAAAGTGTTTCCAATATCTGTACGAGAGAGAAAGGTATAGGTACAATAGGATGATTTTCCTCTGTGCGTATGCATCGAAATCGTTTCTCACTC
>JASTWQ010000784.1:0-65000 GCA_035220615.1 Leptothorax acervorum
TTAAAATGTTTCAGTATTTTGTTGTTTGTGTATTTGTGTACGGAGTTGTATACCTCAAGAAGTAATGAACATAAATATTAAAGAAATATATATGAAATGTGGGTTAAAAAAGACTGAAAAAATATAATATAATTAGAAAATTTGCCAATATTATAAAAAGTCCACCCTGCAGCTTGGTAACCACTTCGCCCCGAACACAAGATTCGAGTTTGATCGCTCACGAAATATACACATCAACGATTACTGAATTCGTGTTCAGCATGCATTCTCTTTAGAATTACGTACCTCAAGATTTAGAGAACAAATATTATTGTAGATATTAAAATTTTCCACGCGCAGAAAATTTTACTTTCACCTTCCGAAACACATTTGCCCCCCGTAAAAACCATAACACGACAGGTAACCTCCAAAAACTCCATCGATTACATGGGTACCATAAGCAGCGTTACAATGTAATGGCAAGTTCGCAAAATATACAGGTTTCGAGATATTTGATTTGACGATTCCACCCCGACGACGTCTTCGCCCAGGTCACCCCTACTCTACTTATAAAATATGTTAACGTACCTTACCAAATCACTACTTTTGGAAACACACGTTACTTGTCTTCTTTCCTTTGCAAATGGACCGCAGCCTATATCGCTTCACTGACACATGAAGTCTACCACCATAAACCCAGTGCACTTGTGGTACTGAGTGCAGTCGCTGCGGGCGCCCGCCCCCGCGGCCTGGCGGTGTATGACAGCGCGAAGCGAGATAACCTACGCGGCTGGATCGACTCGGGCTTGCGCGATTCGGGAGTGTGTGTGTAGTGAAAAACGTTTAAGTCGGCTCGCCGAGCCGGACTCGCGAGTTAAACTCGTACAAAAATAATGGGCCGCTTTAGACGTCCGCGTCGTCGAGAAATAAATCCGTCCGTGTCGAGGTTATGATGCTTATATCTGTAACGTCGGAAAATTGAGATAAACATAACCGTGAAGCGGCCCACATCGTCGCGAGTCCGTTTTGGCTCGGTTTCTACTCGTTCGTCGGTGGATGTCACGAGCCGGGTACGGCGTCCGGCGAGCTAAATTTCGAGACTATTCGGGAGTGTGTGTGTAGTGAAATCTCGTCTCTTACGAACTAAAGTGAGGTTATTTATATCCTCTAAATAAATCGCGTTCGCGAGAGAGATCGATCGAGTCATCATCATCACACGCGTCAAAGTGAGTGAGGTTAACGTGTCATGCCACATTGAACACCATTGACCGTAGGAGGATTGATTCGTAAAATCCTTTGGGCTTATAAATACAGTACTCGCTCTGCTTTCATGTTGATCGTTTCTCAAGTCTGCTTTATGAAATATGCTTCCCAGAAGAAGTGGAAACATTATTTATTTATTTCTATTCAATAAAGTTACTAATTTGTTGTATATGCTTTTTTGATAGCGATCTGTCTGATGGTGTTCTGGGTTTTGATTGCGAATGGGTCAAAGAGAGACCCGTCTATCTGTTACAACTGGCTACTTTCAATGAAGTAGTTGCTTTCTTTCGCATCGGAAAGATTGGATACATTCCACCTAAGCTGAAGGTAACTCAAATAGTTCATGATCGAATTATCCGCAAGTATGCATAACATTGAATTGAATTTTAATAACATTACATTTATGCCTTCAGGAATTATTAGCTAGTAAGCACATTCTTAAAGTGAGGATCGCCTCGTTCGAAGATGGGCAGAAGATTGCAAAGGATTATGGATTTAGAGTTAATAGAACTCTTGATCCAAGAACCTTAGCTGAAAGTCTTAATCTACCGAGCCGGAAAAGTTCAGCTGCCATGAGTTTAGAATATGTTAACATTGAGATGGACAAAATGAAAAAATGAGGTGTGGTGACTGGGATGCTAGCACCTTAACCGACGAACAAGTTGCGTATGCTGCTTGTGATGCGCTTGCATCTGTTATAATTTATCAAGTAAGAAGTTTAAAACTTCGTTTTTATACATAGTTATTGTACGTAATTTCAAGTTGTGCTTCTTAATGCCTGAATTTATTTGCAGATAAGGTATTCATTATGGCAGAGATTAGAAATTTACTTATATAATATATTTATTAGTGATATAAATGTGCGGATTCATGATGTACCTGCTAGAACAGTCGATACGAGGTATAAAACTGTATAAATTATAGTTTACAATTTACACATGTAATAGAAAAATATGCACATAAATGTATGTCTGTTTAAGGTTCAAGGTACAGCGATCACCAAGTGTCGTTATCGTCAGAGTTCAAGTTGCAACTCATCGATGAGGTTGCGATAACTGTCACGACGATCACAATCAATTATTATCGATCATTGGATAGTCGGTGGAAATTACATGGTAAGTTTTTAATAAATTACTTGAAAAGTTAGAATACTTGAGTATTGTATTTTCGTGCTGTTAAAAAAATATAATTATTACCCTCTATCTTTTTGCAGGAGATTTTTATAATATATTAGGTTTATCACGTAACGCTAGTACACACGCAATTAAAAAGGTTAACAGACGATTAGCAAAGGAACTGCATCCAGATAAGAATGAAAGAGATGATCCAGACGCCTCTCAAAAGTTTCAAGATTTGGGAACAGCGTACGAGGTACGCTGTCAGACGCTGAGAAAAGAGAAATGTACAAGTGTGGAGAGAGGAATGCTCGAAGAAAGACGGCATGATGAACAATAATATGGAACCTTTCGCGACATTTCTTTGGCGACATTAACTTTCACTTTGGTGGAGAATTGCACCAACAGCAACAAGCTCCCAGAGATTCAAACGTTGTGATGGACCTGTTTGTTACTTTAGAAGAATTATATAGCGGAAAGTTTATTGAGGTAAAATTTTCTCTTGCTATAAATGACACAATGTAACTTCTCTTCTTTAAACTTTATTTTGCTACTGCAGATTTCAGATTACGAGAAATATGCCAATTCTAAAAGGACAGCAAAAGGGACTAGGAATTGTAATTGTAGGCAGGAATTAGTTACTCCCAATTTATAGGAAACTGTACATTCCACATGATGCAACAGTCGGTGTGCTCGGAGTGTCCAAATGAGTGAAATTGGTCAATGAGGAACGTTTATTGGAAGTACAAGTTGAACGAGGAATCTGGTAGATAATCAAGAAACTAAATTTACTGCAGAAGGAGAACCACATATTGATAGAGAACCAGGAGATTTGATAATTTTATATATACGTCCTTGTGATATATTTATACATATAATATATGATGATATCGTATTTTTAGGTATATAATTCAGATTAAATATAAAACAAGTCCAAAATCTCCTGCATTGTATTGGCTAAAACCTGATCAAACTTCCGATGGTACACATCCTCACAATAAGATTAATAAACATACGATACATTTGTAGCCAATTTTTTAATTCAAAAATATGTATGTATTTTAAGTGGCAATATCTCATATGCGTAATTTATTAGGCAATATCTCATATGCGTAATTTATTATAGCGTAACTATATCTTCTATTGCAGAACATGTTATAATAATCTAATGTTTTATGAAACATGTCAGAGAAAATAAATTATTGTACCCATTTCCGGCATAACGTTTGCAGACCTAAGTTAGATTGTATGTACAGAGAAATATAATTAATAAAAACTCCAATAAAAATTCAACAAAATTTAATCTTTAGAAATCGGATAGACGATCTTTCGGCTTCAGACTGGCTTTAAGATTTTTCTCAGAGTATTATTTTAGCGTATATTTAAGATTTTTTAACTCAAAAATTGAAGAAATGAAAAGATCTATTCGGTTTCTAAAAGTTAACTCTTGTATTTATTTATCTAATGTTTAATATATTGTATATACATATGTAGGATTTCAATAGGTACTTTTAAAAATTCAGCGAATTAACTTGTCACTAAAAATTACAGTCGATTTCCTCTATTTCGAATCTATCCTCAGAATCCAAATATTTTAAGATTTTTTCCCTCGATCTTTTTATTCCAACAGCATACGCTTAGAAAATACTGTTACACGCTTTCTACTTTAAATACAAGTAGGGGAAGGGTAAGGGAAACAGAGATTCTAGTTTAGGAGAAAATAATTTGATTTACATTAATATACATAATATATATATTTATTTATATTTATTTAATATACATTTGTAAAGTTGCTTATAATAAAGTAGTTCAGGAAAAGTTATAGTTATAAAAGTTTAAGTAACAAGTAAGTATTAGTTTATAAAAGAATTATTGTTTGGTGTCCTCCGCGTTTATTACCCGTCCGCCACCGGTCCGCCCCCTGCGTCCGCGACCGCGTCCGCCACCGCGTCCGCCAGCGCGATTTCCGGCCACTCTTTTGCCAACGTCGTGCTGGAACAAATTAAACAATATCATTTATATTTAATGAAACAATTATGTGGCGTAATAAATTTTATGTATCTATAAATATGTGTTAATGAACACGCGAGGGAATGTAACGTTTTGACACGCGAGGAGAGTGTAACGTTTGATTAGTATACATAACATTATACTATAAATATTTTATTTTTACTTACGTCTTTCTGTTTGCGACGACGACCCCGGTGACTGCAACGATGCCCCCGGCGCATGCAACGATGCCCCCGGCGCCTGCGACCAATTGCCCCCGGCGCCTGCGACGATGCCCCGGCGTCTGCGACGATGCCCCCGGCGCCTGCGACAATGTCCCCCGGCGCCTGCGACGATGCCCCCGGCGGCACAGAAAATGTTGCCTCGGTAGCATGTGATGATGTCTGCCTGACTTCGCTCTGATGGTAGCTGAGATGCTGTTGCAGCGGCTACTTGCCGCTTAAGATTTTGCACCTCGGCCCATCAGGACTGTTATTTTGTCTTGCCCTCGTCTTCATTATACTGAAAAATATGTTATATTATTTACAATTAATATATTTACATTTGTTGTAATTCTAGTAGTATTATGATGATGCAAATATACTTACATGTCTTCTTCGGGATCCTGCGTGATATTTATAAAAGATAGACAGATCTTTTCACTAGTGGTCTCAACGCCGCATGATTTTTTTTATAAGGACGCGGGCAGAATGCGTTGGTCGCTTGAGATAGAGAGAGACACTCTATCATGCGACAAAAGACATAATTCGGTCGTGGCACCCTAATTTTTCTAATCCACACGTCGGAAAATATCTTTATCAACAATGTTATAGGGATTAGAAGGACGATAATGCATGCTAGTGATACATAGACGATTATCGATTGCATTATTAATGTATGTCGTGATCAAAGCTATAACAATAAGGGCCTCCACACATACATTTCGTAACAGTAACAGTAAGGTTTCGACCCAATCGTGTTGCTTAATTCGGTCATCCGCAACCGTAACCGGCCGAATCGAGCAACGCGATTGGTCGAAACCTTACTGTACTGTTACAAAAATGGTGTGTGGAGGCTTTAACAGTAAGGTTTCGACCAATCGCGTGCTTGATTCGGCCGGTTACGGTTACGGACGGCCGAATGGAGGAATGCGATTGGTCGAAACCTTACTGTTACTGTTACTGTTACGAAAATGTATGTGTGGAAGCCCTTATTGTTATAGCTTTGATCACGAAATACCATTAATAATGCAATCGATAATCGTCTATGTATCACTAGCATGCATTATCGTCCTTCTAAATCCCTATAACATTGTTGATAAGAAATTACCGACCGTGTAGATTAGAAAAATTAGGGTGCCACGACCGACTTATGTCTCTTGTCGCATGATAGAGTGCTCTCTCTCTATCTCAAACGACCAACGCACTCTGCCAAAATCATTCTGCGCACTTGAGAGTTGAGACCACTAGTGAAGGATCTGTCTATCTACTATGAATATCACGCAGGATCCCGAAGAAGACACGTAAGTATATTTGCATCATCATAATACTACTAGAAATACAAAAATGTAAATAATATAAAATATTTTTCAGTATAATGAACGACGAGCAAGACAATATAACAGCCCTGATGGACGACGTTGAAAATTTAATAATGGACGACGGGCAAGACAAAATAAAAAGTCCTGATGGCCGAGGTGCAAAATCTTAAGCGGCAAGTAGCCGCTGCAACAGCATCTCGGCTACCATCAGAGCCGCAGTCAGGGCAGACATCATCACAGCTACCGAGGCCACATTTTCTGTGGCCGCCGGGGGCATCGTCGCAGGCGCCGGGGTCATCGTCGCAGGCGCCGGGGTCATCGTCGCAGGCGCCGGGGTCATCGTCGCAGGTGCCGGGGGCATCGTCGCAGGCGCCGGGGGCATCGTCGCAGACGCCGGGGGCATCGTCGCAGGCGCCGGGGCATTGTCGCAGGCGCGGGGGCATCGTTTGCATGCGCCGGGGGCATCGTTGCAGTCCCCGGGGCCGTCGTCGCAAACAGAAAGCGTAAGTACAAAATTAAAATATTTATATGTATAATGTTATGTATACTAATCAAACGTTACACTCTCCTTCGCGTGTCAAACGTAACATTCCCCTCGCGTGTTCATTAACACATATTATAGATACATAAAATTTATTACGCCACATAATTGTTTCATTAAATATAAATGATATTGTTTAATTTGTTCCAGCACGACGTTGGCAAAAGAGTGGCCGAAATCGCGCTGGCGGACGCGGTGGCGGACGCGGTCGCGGACGCGGTGGCGGACGGGGTAATAAACGCGGAGGACACCAAACAATAATCTTTTATAACTAATACTTACTTGTACTTAAACTTTTATAACTATAACTTTTACTGAACTACTTTTATTATAAGCAACTTTACAAATGTATATTAAATAAATATAAATAAATATTATATTATGTATATTAATGTAAATCAAATTATTTTCTCCTAAACTAGAATTCTCTGTTTCCCTTACCCTTCCCCTACTTGTATTTAAATAAGAAAGCGTGTAACAGTATTTTCTAAGCGTATGCTGTTGGAATAAAAAGATCGAGGGAAAAAATCTTAAAATAGATTGGATTCTGAGGATAGATTCGAAATAGAGGAAATCGACTGTAATTTTTAGTGACAAGTTAATTCGCTGAATTTTTAAAAGTACCTATTGAAATCCTACATATGTATATACAATATATTAAACATTAGATAAATAAATACAAGAGTTAACTTTTAGAAACCGAATAGATCTTTTCATTTCTTCAATTTTTGAGTTAAAACAATCTTAAATATACGCTAAAATAATACTCTGAGAAAAATCTTAAAGCCAGTCTGAAGCCGAAAGATCGTCTATCCGATTTCTAAAGATTAAATTTTGTTGAATTTTTATTGGAGTTTTATTAATAATATATTTCTCTGTACATACAATCTAACTTAGGTCTGCAAACGTTATGCCGGAAAATGGGTACAATAATTTATTTTCTCTGACATGTTTCATAAAACATTAGATTATTATAACATGTTCTGCAATAGAAGATATAGTTACGCTATAATAAATTACGCATATGAGATATTGCCTAATAAATTACGCATATGAGATATTGCCACTTAAAATACATACATATTTTTGAATTAAAAAATTGGCTACAAATGTATCGTATGTTTATTAATCTTATTGTGAGGATGTGTACCATCGGAAGTTTGATCAGGTTTTAGCCAATACAATGCAGGAGATTTTGGACTTGTTTTATATTTAATCTGAATTATATACCTAAAAATACGATATCATCATATATTATATGTATATAAATATATCACAAGGACGTATATATAAAAATTATCAAATCTCCTGGTTCTCTATCAATATGTGGTTCTCCTTCTGCAGTAAATTTAGTTTCTTGATTATCTACCAGATTCCTCGTTCAACTTGTACTTCCAATAAACGTTCCTCATTGACCAATTTCACTCATTTGGACACTCCGAGCACACCGACTGTTGCATCATGTGGAATGTACAGTTTCCTATAAATTGGGAGTAACTAATTCCTGCCTACAATTACAATTCCTAGTCCCTTTTGCTGTCCTTTTAGAATTGGCATATTTCTCGTAAATCTGAAATCTGCAGTAGCAAATAAAGTTTAAAAGAAGAGAAGTTACATTGTGTCATTTATAGCAAGAGAAAATTTTACCTCAATAAACTTTCCGCTATATAATTCTTCTAAAGTAACAAACAGGTCCATCACAACGTTTGAATCTCTGGGAGCTTGTTGCTGTTGGTGCAATTCTCCACCAAAGTGAAAGTTAATGTCGCAAAGAAATGTCGCGAAAGGTTCCATATTATTGTTCATCATGCCGTCTTTCTTCGAGCATTCCTCTCTCCACACTTGTACATTTCTCTTTTCTCAGCGTCTGACAGCGTACCTCGTACGCTGTTCCCAAATCTTGAAACTTTTGAGAGGCGTCTGGATCATCTCTTTCATTCTTATCTGGATGCAGTTCCTTTGCTAATCGTCTGTTAACCTTTTTAATTGCGTGTGTACTAGCGTTACGTGATAAACCTAATATATTATAAAAATCTCTCCTGCAAAAAGATAGAGGGTAATAATTATATTTTTTTAACAGCACGAAAATACAATACTCAAGTATTCTAACTTTTCAAGTAATTTATTAAAAACTTACCATGTAATTTCCACCGACTATCCAATGATCGATAATAATTGATTGTGATCGTCGTGACAGTTATCGCAACCTCATCGATGAGTTGCAACTTGAACTCTGACGATAACGACACTTGGTGATCGCTGTACCTTGAACCTTAACAGACATACATTTATGTGCATATTTTTCTATTACATGTGTAAAATTGTAAACTATAATTTATACGTTTTATACCTCGTTCGACTGTTCTAGCAGGTACATCATGAATCCGCACATTTATATCACTAATAAATATATTATATAAGTAAATTTCTAATCTCTGCCATAATGAATACCTTATCTGCAAATAAAATTCAGGCATTAAGAAGCACAACTTGAAATTACGTACATAACTATGTATAAAAACGAAGTTTTAAACTTCTTATTTGATAAATTATAACAGATGCAAGCGCATCACAAGCAGCATACGCAACTTGTTCGTCGGTTAAGGTGCTAGCATCCCAGTCACCACACCTCATTTTTTTCATTTTGTCCATCTCAATGTTAACATATTCTAAACTCATGGCAGCTGAACTTTTCCGGCTCGGTAGATTAAGACTTTCAGCTAAGGTTCTTGGATCAAGAGTTCTATTAACTCTAAATCCATAATCCTTTGCAATCTTCTGCCCATCTTCGAACGAGGCGATCCTCACTTTAAGAATGTGCTTACTAGCTAATAATTCCTGAAGGCATAAATGTAATGTTATTAAAATTCAATTCAATGTTATGCATACTTGCGGATAATTCGATCATGAACTATTTGAGTTACCTTCAGCTTAGGTGGAATGTATCCAATCTTTCCGATGCGAAAGAAAGCAACTACTTCATTGAAAGTAGCCAGTTGTAACAGATAGACGGGTCTCTCTTTGACCCATTCGCAATCAAAACCCAGAACACCATCAGACAGATCGCTATCAAAAAAGCATATACAACAATTAGAAACTGTATTGAATAAGAAATCAATAAATAATGTTTCCACTTCTTCTGGAAAGCATATTTCATAAAGCAGACTTGAGAAACGATCAACATGAAAGCAGAGCGAGTACTGTATTTATAAGCCTAAAGGATTGTACGAATCAATCCTCCCTTCGGTGTCAATGTGGCATAACACGTTAATTTCACTCACTTTGACGCGTGTGATGATGATGACTCGATCGATCTCTCTCGCGAACGCGATTTATTTAGAGGATATATAAAATAACCTCACTTTAGCTCGTAAGAGACGAGATTAAGCGAGCGAGCAAGCGAGCGAGAGAGACCGTGAGTGATCACGCACGATATAGTTTACTTACGATAGTTTATCACACATTGCACGTTATCACTTCACGAGCCCCGACTGAACGCACACGTAAACATCGTAAACATCATATAACCTCGACGCGGACGGAATATTTCTCGACGACGCGGACGTGTAAAGCGGGCCTATTACATGTACGAGTTTGACTCGCGAGTCCGGCTCGGCGAGCTTGATTCGCGAGTCAAAGTCGTAAATGTAATTTCACTACACACACACTCCCGAATAGTCTCGAAATTTAGCTCACCGGACGCCGTACCCGGCTCGTGACATCCCACCGACGAACGAGTAGAAACCGAGCCAAACCGAACTCGCGACGAGTGTGGCCGCTTCACGGTTATGTTTATCTCAATTTTCCGACGTTACAGATATAAGCATCATAACCTCGACACGGACGGATTTATTTCTCGACGACGCGGACGTCTAAAGCGGCCCATTATTTTTGTACGAGTTTAACTTGCGAGTCCGGCTCGGCGAGCCGGACTTAAACGTTTTTCACTACACACACACTCCCGAATCGTGCAAAGCCCGAGTCGATCCAGCCGCGTAGGTTATCTCGCTCCGCGCTGTCATACACCGCCGGGCCGCGGGGGGCGGGGCGCTCGCAGTGCGACTGCACTCAGTACACCAAGTGCACCGCTAGCTACACTTTGTTGCTCTAAAATAGCGCCGCAAACGTCAAGAAGGTGAAAGTTACAACGACGGTGGTGCCGCCGCGCGCCGTGGCGAGACTAGCAAACGGAGAAGTACGTATCTTAATGTAAAATTTTCAGGTCTGGACTTTTGCATCGCAATATATTTTTTCGTAGGCCACGTAGGGGAAAAATAAAAATACTTTCATTATATAAATTTGGTCCAAGCTTTCCATTGAGCCTAGTTAGAACTTGATCCGTTTACTAGTTATCGAGATCTAAAAATCTCGAGCACTCTCAACATATATATAACTCGTCGCGTCGCGTATATAGAGCCACGGGCTGTCTCGCTCCGCGCGTACTTGGCGCGAGACACTACCGTGTCTCTTGATAAAATTTAACAAAATTTAAAAAGATACTTTTCAACATCTCTATCTCTGCGACGGTTACAGATCAAGGATCGGGCCTTATGTTCCTTACACCATTTTTCGAGAGGAACACAACGAGCCCACGATCATTCCTCCAGCTGCTTTAGTTTCAGAGTTATTAATAATTTTTTGATTTTTTATAACAATCCCTATCTCGGCAACGGGCACAGATTAAGGATCGCCCTTTATGCTACTTATACTGCTTTTCGAGACGAACGAGACGAGCCCACGATCATTCCTCCAGCTGCTTTAGTTTCAGAGTTATTACTAATTTTTTGATTTTTTTTAAAAATTGCTATCTCGGCAACGGGCAGACATTAAGGAGCGCCCTTTATGCTACTTATAGTGTCTTTCGAGACGAAGAAAACGAGCCCACGATCATTCCTCCACCTCCTTTAGTTTTTAAGTTATTAATAATTTTTGGAATTTTTGTAAAAATTCCTATCTCGGCAACGGGCAGAGATTAAGGAGCGCCCTTTATGCTACTTATAGTGTCTTTCGAGACGAAGAAAACGAGCCCACGATCATTCCTCCACCTCCTTTAGTTTTAAAGTTATTAATAATTTTAGAATTTTTGTAAAAATTCCTATCTCGGCAACGGGCAGAGATTAAGGATCGCCCTTTATGCTACTTATGGTGCTTTTCGAGACGAACGAGACGAGCCCACGATCATTCCTCCAGCTGCATTAGTTTCAGAGTTATTAATAATTTTTTGATTTTTTTAAAAATTGCTATCTCGGCAACGGGCAGACATTAAAGAGCGCCCTTTATGCTACTTATAGTGTCTTTCGAGACAAAGAAAACGAGCCCACGATCATTCCTCCAGCTGCTTTAGTTTCAGAGTTATTACTAATTTTTGGATTTTTTTTAAAAATTGCTATCTCGGCAACGGGCAGACATTAAGGAGCGCCCTTTATGCTACTTATAGTGTCTTTCGAGACGAAGAAAACGAGCCCACGCTCATTCCTCTAGCTGCTTTTGTTTCAGAGTTATTAATAATTTTTGGATTTTTTTTAAAAATTGCTATCTCGGCAACGGGCAGACATTAAGGAGCGCCCTTTATGCTACTTATAGTGTCTTTCGAGACGAAGAAAACAAGCCCACGATCATTCCTCCACCTCCTTTAGTTTTAAAGTTATTAATAATTTTTGGAATTTTTGTAAAAATTCCAATCTCGGCAACGGGCAGAGATTAAGGATCGCACTTTATGCTACTTATGGTGCTTTTCGAGACGAACGAGACGAGCCCACGATCATTCCTCCAGCTGCATTAGTTTTAAAGTTATTAATAATTTTTTGATTTTTTATAACAATCCCTATCTCGGCAACGGGCAGACACTAAGGAGCGCCCTTTATGCTACTTATAGTGTCTTTCGAGACGAAGAAAACGAGCCCACGATCATTCCTCCACCTAATTTAGTTTTAAAGTTATTAATAATTTTTGGAATTTTTGTAAAAATTCCTATCTCGGCAACGGGCAGAGATTAAGGATCGCCCTTTTTGCTACTTATAGTGTCTTTCGAGACGAAGAAAACGAGCCCACGATCATTCCTCCACCTCCTTTAGTTTTAAAGTTATTAATGATTTTTGGAATTTTTGTAAAAATTCCTATCTCGGCAACGGGCAGAGATTAAGGATCGCCCTTTGTGCTACTTATAGTGCTTTTCGAGACGAACGAGACGAGCTCACGATCATTCCTCCAGCTGCATTAGTTTTAAAGTTATTAATAATTTTTGGATTTTTTATAAAAATCCCTATCTCGGCAACGGGCAGACATTAAGGAGCGCCCTTTATGCTACTTATAGTGTCTTTCGAGACGAAGAAAACGAGCCCACGATCATTCCTCCACCTCCTTTAGTTTTTAAGTTATTAATAATTTTTGGAATTTTTGTAAAAATTCCTATCTCGGCAACGGGCAGAGATTAAGGATCGCCCTTTTTGCTACTTATAGTGTCTTTCGAGACGAAGAAAACGAGCCCACGATCATTCCTCCACCTCCTTTAGTTTTAAAGTTATTAATAATTTTGGGAATTTTTGTAAAAATTCCTATCTCGGCAACGGGCAGAGATTAAGGATCGCCCTTTATGCTACTTATAGTGCTTTTCGAGACGAACGAGACGAGCTCACGATCATTCCTCCAGCTGCATTAGTTTTAAAGCTATTAATAATTTTTGGATTTTTTATAAAAATCCCTATCTCGGCAACGGGCAGACATTAAGGAGCGCCCTTTATGCTACTTATAGTGTCTTTCGAGACGAAGAAAACGAGCCCACGATCATTCCTCCACCTCCTTTAGTTTTTAAGTTATTAATAATTTTTGGAATTTTTGTAAAAATTCCTATCTCGGCAACGGGCAGAGATTAAGGATCGCCCTTTTTGCTACTCATAGTGTCTTTCGAGACGAAGAAAACGAGCCCACGATCATTCCTCCACCTCCTTTAGTTTTAAAGTTATTAATAATTTTGGGAATTTTTGTAAAAATTCCTATTCTGGCAACGGGCAGAGATTAAGGATCGCCCTTTATGCTACTTATAGTGCTTTTCGAGACGAACGAGACGAGCTCACGATCATTCCTCCAGCTGCATTAGTTTTAAAGTTATTAATAATTTTTGGATTTTTTATAAAAATCCCTATCTCGGCAACGGGCAGACATTAAGGAGCGCCCTTTATGCTACTTATAGTGTCTTTCGAGACGAAGACAACGAGCCCACGATCATTCCTCCAGCTGCTTTAGTTTAAGAGTTATTACAAATTTTTGGATTTTTTTTAAAAATTGCTATCTCGGCAACGGGCAGAGATTAAGGAGCGCCCTTTATGCTACTTGCAGTGCTTTTCCAGACGAACGAGACGAGCACACGATCATTCTTCTACCTATTATACTTAACGAGTTATTCCATAACAAAGTTAAACAAAAATCGAAAAGATACTTTTCAACATCTCTATCTCTGCGACGGTTATAGATCAAGGATCGGGCCTTACGTTCCTTGTAGCATTTTTCGAGAGGAACACAACGAGACCACGATCATTCTTCTACCTATTATACTTAACGAGTTATACGTTTATCAAAGTGGCCAACATATATTAGAATTTTCTTACAACCGTTGTGCTTTAGACAATCACGGTCTCAGTCGGAATAAATAAACTTGAACGCTCTGCGATTATTCGTTTAGGAGAAAAGGGAAAAAGAAAAAGTGACTACCGTTTACGGTTTAGAGGACGGTGTCCATAGTTTGAATCAACTGACCCGAACGCTCTACAAGCGTCCGTTTAAGAGTAAAACAAAAAAGAAATAGTGACTACCGCGTACGACATGGAAGGTAGTGTCCTGAGTCAGAATGTATACACTAAATCGCCCATCGTGCGTTTGTTTAAAAGTTAAAGGCAAAAGAAAATATTGTAAGTCATTCTGATTGGCGGGAACCAAAATAAGTCGTTTGGTGCGATTACAAAGCGTCCTCATTGGCTACGAACAACGACAAGTCGTCCCGAGCTATAGGAAGCTATTCTAAGTCCTCCTGATTGGCGGAAACCAAAATAAGTCGTTTGGTGCTATTACAAACCATCCTGATTGGCTACAAGCAACGACGAGTCGTCCCGAGCTATTACGACTCATCCCGATTGGTGGAAACCAAAATAAGTCGTTTGGTGCGATTAGAAAGCGTCCTGATTGGCTACAAGCAACGACGAGTCGTCCCGAGCTATTACGACTCATCCCGATTGGTGGAAACCAAAATAAGTCGTTTGGTGCGATTAGAAAGCGTCCTGATTGGCTATAAGCAACGACGAGTCGTCCCGAGCTATTACGACTCATCCTGATTGGTGGAATCCAAAATAAGTATTTTGGTGCGATTACAAACCGTCCTGATCCGTTGTGAGCAACCACGAAGTCATTCGACCAATAAAAAGTCATCCCGTGAAAATAGGGCTTTAGGCGAGTCTACATAGTCGAGGAACCACGACTGTTCGGCCTCACTTGTGCGCCAGACGTCGGAGCTCCCACGTCGAGTCAACGCCCGCTAGAGTGTCTTTTTTAGAGATTCTTATTCGAGATTTCTTCTTGTGCACGAGGTACGGTAAGTTTACATATTATTCAGAGTATTTATTGCTAGTTTACACAATAAATAATACGCGAGTAGAGGGCGCGCGCGAATTTGACACTAAATTCATTCTACGCGAGGAGGTACGCGATAATTTTACTTTTTTTCCTATTTCTTTGATTCCTATCGACTGTAAGACTCCTTGACTGTGCAGATTGCTTCTTTCCACGAGGTACGGTAACATTACATATTATTTACACTCGTTATTGCAAGTGTTACACCACACGCGAGAATTTAAACGCTACGACACGCGATATTTTTCTTCTTTATTCTCCGCGGGGAACGGTAAGTTTACATATTATTTCGGTTCGTTATTGCAACTTTTTTATATTGTACGCGACACTTCAATCACGTTGACACACGCTTATTTCACACTCTTTATTCTCCGCGAGGAGATTACGCGATAACTTTTCTTTATTTCCTATTTCTTTTATTCCTATCGACTGTAAGACTCGTTGACTGTGCAGATTGCCTCTTTCAACCGGAAGCTAGCTACGAGTGAATATAGTCGACGAAGCACGACACTTCGTTCTAATTCGTGCGCCACACGTTCCAGCTTCAACGTCGCATCGACGCTCGCTAAAGTGTGCTTTGTACACAGTTTTACACTGCACATTTCTTCTTCTGGACGAGGTACGGTAAGTTTACATATTATTCAGACAATTTTTTGCAACTTTTGACAATTAATAATACGCGAGTAGAGGGCGCGAGCGAAGTAGACACTAAATTTATTCTACGCGAGGAGGTACGCGATAACTTTACTTTATTTTCTATTTATTTTATTCCTATCGACTGTAAGACTCGTCGACTGTGCACATTGCTTCTTTCCACGACGTACGGTAACATTACATATTATTTACACGTTATTGCAAGTGAATATATTATACGCGAAAATTGAAACGCTACGACACGCGATATTTTGTGTCTTTATTATCCGCGGGGAACGCTAAGATTACACATTGTTTCTAATCGTTATTGCCACTTTTTTTTATTACGTACACTTTAATCACTCGGACACACGCGAAATTTACAGTCTTTATTCTCTCCGCGAGGAGGTACGCTAAGTTTACATATTATTTCAACTTGTCAAAGTGAGAGCGCTTGATAGAGCGCTTCTGTTGATGAGACATTTCACAATTTTTGTGTATATTGTCAACTTGACAGCTCTTTCATATATATCGATAACGCACACCTTTCACAATGATGTGTTTTCTATTTTCAGGACGATGGCCGACGATCAGGCCGACAACAATCCTCGGGAAAGAATGAGGATTCCTCATTTTCCTAGAAGATTTGACTGGAGGGACTCGTGGGATACGCGCCAATTACATTATTGGAATGTGCTCGAGTCTACCGTGCACGGACTAGTCGCCAGGGCGGGTGGTGGAGCGGCGGGTGCTGTTGCTGCCCGTCGCTTCGCGACGTTCTATAATCGCAATCGCCCCCCAATACCGGAGGACGCGCCAGAGCCGCGGGTGCGCGTTCCTGTTGATCCGGCCGAGAATAATTACGGCTCCTGGGATGACGAGATGCATGTAGGGTACGAATGGACGGCAAGGGGGGTCGGGTATGCCGACCGACACATCCCGAGGCCAGATCTGCTCCGCGACCTGAGCGAGCAAATAAGGCCGGATGTTCCATATCCAATCGTCCAGAATCCCTGGTATAGGCCTCCTTCTCCGATATCGCCACGATCTCTGGCCCGGAGTATCGTGCAGGCCGAAGAGTACGCGTATCATGCGGCGGCGGAGGCGGCGGCGGCGGCGGCGGAGGCGGCGGCGGCGGAGGCGGCGGCGGCGGAGGCGGCGCGTCCTCTACGGGACGATGACTTTGACCCAGGAGACGGAGATGACATGATGTACCGACCTGAGGACCGTAGACTATCCCGGTACCACCGATACGACTCTGACTCACCCTCCTCAGACGAACATGACGACGTCGTCGTGTTGACCGACGACGACGACGACGACGTCGTCATGTTGACCGACGACGACGACGACGCTGACGACGACAACGGCGACGGCGACGGCGACGGCGACGGCGACGGCGACGGCGACGGCGACGGCGACGGCGACGGCGACGGCGACGGCGACGGCGACGGCGACGGCGACGGCGACGGCGACGGCGACGGCGACGGCGACGGCGACGGCGACGGCGACGGCGACGGCGACGGCGACGGCGACGGCGACGGCGACGGCGACGGCGACGGCGACGGCGACGACGACGACGATGTCGATATTGTTGGCGAGGTTATCGTCCTCGAGTAGTTGCGATTTACGCAAACGGCGAAGGTAAGTATTTCAAATATTTTTACCGCTATATTTCCGTATCTCTATTTTAAGTAATGTAACACACATGTTATTTTTTATTTCAGGTGCTTGGCGTTGTTTTTTTATTTTTATTTTGCCCCTTAGGCGCAGGGGCACAAGGGTCTAATTTTTATTTTACACACGCCCTTAAATGTGCGCCTTTTTTTTTTTATTTACTCCTCATTCCTTTCCACTACTCCATATCCTTATGTTCCTATCCTATCCTCTCCCCCCCCCCCCGCCGATGTGGCCGCCACCTTGTCGCGGTGGCGGGGCTTAGGTGCGCGTTCCACGGAACAAACACGACTAAGAGCGGCCACAACTATTACACTACAAAGGTGTAAGATCAAGGATCGGGCCTTACGTTCCTTGTAGCATTTTTCGAGAGGAACACAACGAGACCACGATCATTATTCTACCTATTGTACTTAACGAGTTATTCGATAACAAAAATTCACAATATATTTTTAAACAATTATATCTTACGGACGGTTACAGATCAAGGATCGGGCCTTATGTTTCTCACAGCTTTTTTCGAGACGAACGAGACGAGCCCACGATCATTCCTCCACCTGCATTAGTTTTCAAGTTATTAAAAATTTTTGGAATTTTTTTTACAATTGGTATCTCGCCAACGGGCAGACATTAAGGATCGCCCTTTATGCTACTTATAGTGTTCATCGGGACGAACAAGAGGAGCCCACGATCATTCCTCCAGCTGCTTTAGTTTTCAAGTTATTAATAATTTTTGGAATTTTTTTAAAAATTGGTATCTCGGCAACGGGCAGACATTAAGGATCGCCCTTTATGCTACTTATAGTGCTGTTCGAGACGAACAAGAGGAGTCCACGATCATTCCTCCAGCTGCTTTAGTTTTAAAATTATTAATAATTTTTGGAATTTTTTTTAAAATTGGTATCTCGCCAACGGGCAGACATTAAGGATCGCCCTTTATGCTACTTATAGTGCTTTTCGAGACGAACGAGACGAGCCCACGATCATTCCTCCAGCTGCTTTAGTTTCAGAGTTATTAATAATTTTTTGATTTTTTTTAAAAATTGCTATGTCGGCAACGGGCAGACATTAAGGAGCGCCCTTTATGTTACTTATACTGTCTGTCGAGACGAAGAAAACGAGCACACGATCATTCCTCCAGCTGCTTTAGTTTCAGAGTTATTAATAATTTTTGGATTTTTTTTTAAAATTGCTATCTCGGCAACGGGCAGACATTAAGGAGCGCCCTTTATGCTACTTATAGTGTCTTTCGAGACGAAGAAAACGAGCCCACGCTCATTCCTCTAGCTGCTTTTGTTTCAGAGTTATTAATAATTTTTGGATTTTTTTAAAAAATTGCTATCTCGGCAACGGGCAGACATTAAGGAGCGCCCTTTATGCTACTTATAGTGTCTTTCGAGACAAAGAAAACGAGCCCACGATCATTCCTCCAGCTGCTTTAGTTTCAGAGTTATTAATAATTTTTGGATTTTTTTTAAAAATTGCTATCTCGGCAACGGGCAGACATTAAGGAGCGCCCTTTATGCTACTTATAGACATTGGTGAATCCCGCGCTACCGCGTTATCAAGTTTATACCGCGCGGAACGTCGACTCCTTCGAGAGCCAAATAAAGCCGCGTTATATCGCGAATTTCTCGAGGAATACGAGAAGCTCGGTCACATGACCAAGGTTAATGACACCGACGCAAAATCGAGTAACTCTCAAATTTATTACATTCCGCACCACGCTGTTTTTCGCGAAAGCAGCGCTACCACGCAACTTCGGGTCGTGTTTAACGCTTCCTGCGTTACATCGAACGGCACCTCGCTAAATCATCATTTGTTAATCGGTCGCAAACTACAAAATAACCTGGTCGTAGTTATGCTGCCGTGCGATCTCTTAGAACAATGGCGCGAATATCACACTAAATTGCCGCGTCTCAAACTCATTTCGATCCCTCGCTGGACAAATTACGGTCCCAATATAGCTCATTGTGAACTTCACGGGTTCTCGGATGCTTCAACAAAGGCGTACGCCGCGGTCGTATATCTCCGTCTCGTACCGAGAGACGGCCCCGTTACCGTGTGCATTCTCGTCGCGACATCAAAGGTCGCTCCAATCAAGACATTAAGCGTGCCACGACTAGAGCTCTGCGGCGCGGTGCTTCTAGCACGTTTAATGTCATTCGTTCTTTCGAATCTCGACATTCAAAACCTCCAACATCACTGTTGGACCGACTCAAGGATCGTGTTAGCGTGGCTTAAACAGCCTCCGTCACGATGGAAGGTTTTCGTCGCGAATCGAGTCGCCAAGACGCAAAGTCTGCTACCGGCAGCAATCTGGCATCATGTTCCGACGGCGGACAACCCCGCCGACTACGCATCTCGCGGTTTGCGCCCTGGCGAGCTTGCCGATTGCACCCTTTGGTGGTCAGGGCCGTCCTGGCTAAAACAATCCCATGAGCATTGGCCGACCTCATGCTCGTCTCCAACCGAGGCTGAAATCTCGAGCGAAAACCGCGTCGTCATACATGCTTGCGTCGCACGTGTTGAACCATGGGATCTCGCGACTCGCTATTCTTCATGGTCTAAGCTGCTTACCGTAACGGCCTATATTATGCGATTCACAAGAATCCTTCGCTCTCGCCTCAATTCCACACCGAAAACCGGTGCTAAGATCAATCAATCGCTCGCACTAACTCCACGCGAAATTCAAACAGCCAAGATCTTTTGGCTCAAAACCATTCAAGGTGACTTGTTTCCACAAGAGACTGCGAGTCTCAAACGAAACGAACGCGTACCTAAATCAAGCTCACTTGTCGCGCTTAACCCGTATCTCGACACCGATGGTCTGATACAAGTCGGAGGGCGATTGCAAAAATCCGATCTTCCCGAGTCAACCAAACATCCGATCGTCCTAGCGTCCCATCCTTTGGTATCTCGCATTATATCGCACGCTCACCATACCACCCTACACGGAGGCTCTCATATTACCCTCGCTTATCTCCGTACCGAGTTCTGGCTTTTGCGCGCAAGGGCAACCGTACGGGCGGTCCTATACCGATGCGTCAAATGCGCTCGCGAAAGGGCTATGGTGCCGGCGGAGCTCATGGGCAACTTACCCGACGTCAGAGTCAATCGATCTTCGCGCGCGTTTGAGCATACCGGAGTCGATTATGCAGGACCGATACTCGTGCGGTCTGCAAAGGGACGAGGTCATAAGGCTCACAAGGCCTACATCTCCTTATTCATTTGTATGACCACGAAAGCGATTCATTTAGAGCTAGTAAGCGATTACAGCTCGGCGGCCTTCCTTGCGGCGTTTACCCGATTTGTCGCTCGGCGCGGACTTCCCCATAGCATGTACTCAGATAATGGTACGACATTCCAGGGCGCCGAAAGAGAACTCGCCGCCGCTTGTAACGCCGCCGTGCGCAATCCAAATTTTCTTAACAAATTAGCAAGCGATCAAATAGCATGGCATTTCCTTCCTCCTGCGGCTCCACATTTCGGCGGATTATGGGAGGCCGGAGTACGTAGCGTCAAATACCACTTAAAGCGATGTATAGGATCTCACACGCTTACATGCGAGGAGATGATTACGCTATTATGCCGAGTCGAAGCGTGCCTAAATTCGCGACCGATCACATCAATCTCCGATAGTCTCGACGACTACCGCGCCCTTACTCCCGGTCATTTTTTGATCGGCGCCAACCTTGTCGCAATCCCGGAGCCGAGCGTACTCGACATAACCGAGAATCGGCTCTCGCGTTGGCAATTAGTGCAACGAATTTCTGAAGGTTTTTGGAGGTCGTGGGTAGGCGATTATTTGCATACGCTCCAACAACGCCCGAAGTGGCGCGTCATCCAAAACCTGGCCACCGTCGGTCGGATCGTGCTAATGCGTAATCCGCTCGCTCCCCCCAGTCATTGGGAACTTGGACGCATTATTGCTTGTCATCCCGGGGAGGATGGTCTGACGCGCGTCGTCACAGTCAAAACCGCGCGCTCCGAATACAAGCGACCCATCGTCAAGCTTTGTTTCTTGCCGATCGACATAAATACCGCAACCGAAGGAGAAGCGGTCAAGGCGGGCGGCTCGCGGCCGTAATGCGTTCCGTCTTTCGTCAAAACCAATGTAAATATGTATAAACGCAATTAGATTTAAGATTTCGCTGTTAGATTTAAGATTTTCTTTAGACTTAAGATTCCGCTGTTCTTTTAGATTTAAGTTTTATTGTATCCATATATCAACGTATTCAACAACTGTATTATATTTTACATTATGCGGCACATTACTGTGTGTTAATTCTCGTTTCGAATATAAATATTCGAGGCGGGCGGTATGTTCGGGAATCGCGAAACATTTCATATGTTAAATTGCGATCATCGACCCGCATTCCTCGCCGTGTTGTCGTTTCACGTGTTTACGCGCGAGACCTTGTCAGCGCCTGGAGTTCCCTCGAATTTCCACGAAAGCCAGCTCCGTTTCTCGAAAATACTCGCGTTATTTCTCGAACTATCTTCCCCCTCCTCGCGCGCTCTAGCGACCGCTCCGAAATTCAGCTGACATACCGCTCGCTCTCAGAAGCCTTTGTACCGTTGTAACAAACGAATAAAAGTCGATACCAATATACAGCACATCCGAATAAACGTCGTTTTCTCGATCCTACCGATCCTAATTACCTTGACTGCCGGGTCTTCTTACAAGGCTATACCAGCCCACCGCGCTCAACGAACGATACCCGGTCGCGAGTGCACAGTAATGTATAGTGTATATACAGATAAGATGTATGTTATAAGTTACAAATAAAGGTAGAAGGTAAATTTTTTTTTTTTTTAGCCAAATGCCTTGTCATCTAATTAGTGACGCGCATGAATGGATTAACGAGATTCCCACTGTCCCTATCTACTATCTAGCGAAACCACTGCCAAGGGAACGGGCTTGGAAAAATTAGCGGGGAAAGAAGACCCTGTTGAGCTTGACTCTAGTCTGGTACTGTAAGGAGACATGAGAGGTGTAGCATAAGTGGGAGATGACAACATCGCCGGTGAAATACCACTACTTTCATCGTTTCCTTACTTACTCGGTTAGGCGGAGCGCGTGCCCCGAGGGCTTCGTGCCCCGGTGGTCACGGTGTTCTAGAGCCAAGCGTGTCAGAGTAGCGTGAGGCTTCGGCCGATCGCCGTTAATACTCCCGCGTGATCCGATTCGAGGACACTGCCAGGCGGGGAGTTTGACTGGGGCGGTACATCTATCAAAGAATAACGCAGGTGTCCTAAGGCCAGCTCAGCGAGGACAGAAACCTCGCGTAGAGCAAAAGGGCAAAAGCTGGCTTGATCTCGATGTTCAGTACGCATAGAGACTGCGAAAGCACGGCCTATCGATCCTTTTGGCTTGAAGAGTTTTCAGCAAGAGGTGTCAGAAAAGTTACCACAGGGATAACTGGCTTGTGGCGGCCAAGCGTTCATAGCAACGTCGCTTTTTGATCCTTCGATATCGGCTCTTCCTATCATTGCGAAGCAGAATTCGCCAAGCGTCAGATTGTTTACCCGCCAACAGGGAACGTGAGCTGGGTTTAGACCGTCGTGAGACAGGTTAGTTTTACCCTACTAATGACTAGTCATTGCGATAGTAATCCTGCTCAGTACGAGAGGAACCGTGCAGCCGTACGCGACGTGTCGGCCACCTGATGGAACAACGACGACAACCGCGCATTCCAGGCGGGGAAGCGCGGGGCCCTATCACCAGAGAGCCACGTACGACACAATAGAATGTAAGTTAGGATTAAGTAACGCGATTAGGTCCGCCGAGCGACGGCGCATATAGCAATAGCATCTCCTTTTAACGATTCACATTACTTAAGTTGTTTTTCGGCACAGTAGCGCACGGCACGGCCGTGAGTATTGTTTATTTGTTCGCGCATGAATCGCGATACCGCGCGTATAACATAAAGCGTCGTGCCACACACAGACTTTGGACCGGGAACGTTCAGACCCGAATTTGCGAAAAATCGCAAAACCAATCGAGCCCGTTGACGACATACGGGGGCGCGGACGCGAAGTGTCAAACCGCGCGAGCCGCGCGACTAAATAACCACCGGTGCCGAACCACGGAGTCGTAAAATGGGGGCACGCGCAAAGAGCACCGCGGTCTGAGCACTGGGTGACGAGATGGCAAACCATGCGTCATCCACGGGAAAAAACCCACGGTGCCCCGAGAGCGAGACACTGCACACCGTTGGAACAAGTCGCCGTCGAGATTCGACCGCCCGGGCGGAAGTTACGGGGACGGTACGCGAAACCGATACCCGGACACCGGATGCGAAAACCAAGTCCGGAATGTAGTCCGTAGGGGTCGTAGAAGCGAACACCGGGGGTCGCCGTCAAGATCCGACCACCCGGACGGAAGTTACGGGGACGGTCCGCGAAATCGATACCCGGACACCGGATACGAAAACCAAGTCCGGAATGTGGTCCGGAGGGGTCGTAGAAGCGAGCACCGGGGGTCGGCGTCAACGTCGGGTACCACGAAATCGAACGGGACGTATTTTTTAGGAAGTCGGTCCGGATGCCTCTATAGGGACGCAAGAGAGGCAGGACACGCGGGTCGTCGACGTAGAAAGTCGAAAATTACGGGGGGTGGAAAACCACTACCCGGGCATCGAGAAAGTGCGTCGCACTTATAGCATAGCAAGTGGAAATTTCCGTCAGGAACATCTGGCGCGACCGCAAGCGGTAAACAACCATTGTAACTGCGTAGCGTGGAAAATTACCGAAAGAGAAAGCGGCCGCGATACCATGGTAGGGAAAGAAGACCGAAAGTGGGGAGCCACAGCGCAGAGGATCACTCGAGGCAGTCTCTCGTGGGCGCTCGAAGAGGTAACACCGGTCTCGCGCGTATGTCCCGACGTGTCGCAGTAATTATCGCGATAGCGCTCCGGAATACGAAATTCGACTACCCCAGCGTCCGAAACAAACGGGAACGCCCGCATAACGCGTTAAAAGTCGCCGATACAAAAGGCGAACGGTATCATAGTACCGAAACGGAAACTACGCACTTAGCGAGACGTGCGACCGCCATCTTGCGCGGAATAAATAAATGTGAACAACCATCTGTGTAAAACGATCATTATGTATAAATGGTGTTAGAGAGTTTCCGGGAGAGAAGGATCGGAGAGCTTGAAAATGAACCGTATATTTGAACACTGCTTTATTTCAAAATACACCTGAGAAGCAACGCGTCTATCACGAACGAGAATCGACGGTTAACAGTAGGGAGCACTGAGGCTTCCCGGCGTTGTCGCGCGATACCCGAGCTCCGCCGAAGGTACCCGAACGATCGAGTGCTCGACTCTCCGCTTCTCGCTTATGCTGCCCGGACGGTGGCGCAGCCCTTTTGCCGCGGCTCTTATCCTAACTACGCGATAAACTATCTGCCTCAATACTACCGCCGTTTGAGCGTTGTTCATACACTGAAGCTACGTTAATTAAATTACACAGCTTTCTGAATCTTTCTTTTGGCAGCGCTTTGGTTAGGATGTCGGCACGCTGTAACTCCGATGAAACATACGTTACCACTATCTCGTGATTTTCGAACTTTTCGCGTATGTAGTGGTAGCGTATGTCGATATGTTTAGTACGCTTATGAAAGACAGGGTTTTTCACTAAGCGTATCGCACTTTGGTTATCTACATACAATCTTAATTCGCGATCGCAAGAATACCCGAGATCGGTGACTAGTTTTCTTAGCCAGATGGCCTCTTTGGTAGCTGTTGCAGCCGCCACATATTCTGATTCGGTTGTGCTAAGCACGACTAGTTTCTGTCTTTGAGCTGACCACGACACTGGTCCGTTTGCTATGAAAAATATATATCCCGTTGTCGACCTGCGCGTCTCTATGTCGCTTGCGTAATCCGCGTCCGAAAAACCCACCAGCTCGCTACCGCCGCTTCTGTACTGTATACCGAAGTCTTTCGTTCCCTTAAGATACGCATAAATGCGCTTAACTGCTCGCCAATGCTCGACACTATGATTGCTTAGAAATTTACTCACTAAGTTTACCGCGAATGCTATATCGGGGCGAGACACTGTTGCTAGAAAAACTAAGGACCCGACCGCCTCTCTATAAGGCACGACACTTGACGTCACGTCGTTCTCTTCGACCGGATACAGAATCGCGTGAGGGTCAGCTGGTATGCTCATCGGTTTCGCATCACACATTCCAAATTTTTGTAGAATTTTTTCTACGTACAAGGTTTGATGAATTGTGAGAGTTTTTCTCTCCCTATTGCGTTCTATTTGTACTCCAACAAAGGAGCTTAAATCGCCAATTTTTATTGCAAATACTTCCCGTAGTTGACTCGATATAAACTTTAACGTTGATTCAGATTTTGCCGCGACAAGTCCGTCGTCTACAAATAACGCTAGGTAAACCGTTTCACCTTTGACTTGTCCTATGAAGATGCACGGGTCTGCCTCACTACACTTTAGATTAAAACGTCTCAAAAAACTTACGGAACTTTACGTTCCAGCACCGAGGTGCTTGTTTGAGACCGTATAGGGATTTATTTAATTTGCACACCACTTTCTTCGTGTCACCATCGATCTTCAGTCCTTCAGGAACTTCCATTGTTCGGCGTATCGCCTTGTATATATATATTTGATTAATTTGTCTCGTTTATTTTGATTAGAATTGCTTTGTTAATTTCGATTAGTGCCGATTGGCACATTTTAGTTATTAGTTGCGCACATTTAGTATTAATTGCATATTTGATTGTTGGTCGTTAATTGTTAATATTCGCGTGACGTCGGTGGATCGCGATCGGGACAATTTTGAATCATGCGACTCACCAATTGGTGCTGCCATCGTTGATCCACCGACGGCAGCTATTACCCCCAAAAAGGGGAGCAAGTACTTGCTCGCGGCACGTTTCAGGACCGCGAGCACTCATCGCTCATCGTCAGACACTCTTATCGAAAACCCGCACGAAGTTTCGGACGTCCGACCGCGATCTTCCCCCCACTCTTGGGGACTGATCTTTCGCCTGCCTCGCCTGCTTGCACTTTTGCCTGCTTTGTGCCTGCTTTACGCCTTGCATCTGTGCCTACTTGCTGCCTGCAACTCTACTGCATCCGCCTGCATGCCGAACCGGCCAAGCCTGGCCACGTGGGAAATACAACGAGGACGGGACGAGAATCGGAGTCAACCGGGAGACGACGGGCGCCCAAACGGTGAGTCGCTTTTTTTCGCTTTCGTTCGTTTCGTTGCATGCGCATTTCGTTTAAGCGCATTTTTTCGTCTACTTCGCTAATTTAATCGTGAGGGGATTAATTACCCCCCCCTCTGGTCCTTCGAGTATAAAAAATCTCGCCTCCGGGGACGGATTTACACCCCCCCCCCCCCGTTCATTGGTCCTTCGAGCCGGATATTCGCGTTAGCAAATTACCGCCGACCTCTCGCTTTCGTAATATCGTTAATTTCGTTCGTTTTGTAGTCGCGAATTGCAATAACGCGTGGCGTGTTAATAATCTCTAGTTTCGTTTCGCGCGATATATCTCGTTCGCAATATTCGTTTTGTTCGCTTTCGCTTCGCGACGAGAATATTCGCGCGAATTCTCGCTTGTCGTAACACGTGCCATTGTCGTTATCTGCATTAGTCGTGAATTATTACAATTAATAATAATAATTATTATAATCAGTCGAATAATAATTATTAAAGTATCATACCCGAAATATTCAAATCTAGAATATTCTCGGGCAAGCCATACGTTTTCGCCTAGCTGTCGGCGGCCTTGACGCTCGGTCGCGAGCCGGGCCGCGCGTACACAGTTTTTTCTACATAGACTCGCGCTCAACAGTTGCGCGACCCTTATCCTCGCTGTTGCGGAGTCTATTTTTGGTGCGACTCGAAAACATATTATTCCGAACGTCGGAATTCTTATAACATATTTGCCATCGATCGAGGACTGTTTGCCGGCACTGGTTCCGGATATTAAACATTTAGCGCTCTAGTAAAAGTTCGAATATAATTGTTGTCGTACTAAGCGCTTATGTCGTATAGTTGCTCGCGTCGTATGGCTCATGTCGTATAGTCGCTCAAGTCGTATATCTCGTGTCGTATAGTTGCTCGAGTCGTATATCTTGTCGTATGGCCGCTCGAGTCGTATATCTTGTCGTATAGTCGCTCGAGTCGTATATCTCGCGTCGTATGGCGTAGTCGTAGTGTCACATATCACGTGTCGTAGCACCGCGCGCTACACATCCTGTGTCGTATACCGCGTGTCGTAGCGCCGTCCGCGACACATCGTCGTGTCGTATATCTCGTAGCGCGTGTCGTGAGATAGCACGCAGCACAGTCTCGCGTCGTATACCGCGAGTCGTAACAGAATTATTGACGCACCTATACTGCTATTATATTAGATCATATTATTGAAAGAGTATATTCTCGCGACCATCTTCCTATAGTTAATCGTTCGTATTGGATAGCTATCGTATTTGAGTCTCGTTTGCCTAGCGTTTGGTGTCGTTCGTGGATCGCCGTTTCCAGTCATCATGAGCAGGGCCCACAAAGCCAAACGCGAGTTATGCATACAGCGGATGATGGAGATTCACAAGCTGTCGATGCTCGCCGCGGACAATGCCGCTCAAAGACCAAATTTTCTCATTCGATATCCCACCGTGGCTAGGTTAATCGAAGATTTTGAGACAGCTCACCTCAGGGTAATTCAAAGCGCCGCGGACGAGGAATTTCCCGCGGAAGATGCTATCCGTAAGGACTTCGACAAAATGCGCTTCGCGGTAGTCGGGCGTTATGAAAAGTTCGTGGGCGCCGATCGAGCGACCGCCTCGTCCTCTACGGCCCCGGTTCGAACGTCGTCTCTCCGATTGCCCAAAATCTCACTTCCGCATTTTTCTGGTGATGTCGCCCTATGGCCTTCCTTCTTCGCCTTGTACAACTCCGCGATTCATGACAACTCACAGCTTTCGGACATGGAAAAGTATCAGTACCTACTGTCTTCATTATCGGGAGAAGCGCTCAATGCAGTTAAGAACTTACAGTTTTCGGCCGAACATTACGAGATAGCTTATCAACTCCTTGTCGAGAGATATCAAAATAAAAGAAAACTTGCCACCCATTATTGGTACTCATTGGTGAGAGCTAAGCCCCTGAAAACGGATTCAGCGACGGGCCTGCGCCAGTTGTTAGATACGTTCAACGAGAACGTTAGAGCCTTGCAACTAATGAGTTTCCCTACTGAGTATTGGGATTTCATTTTGCTAAATACCTTATTAGAAAAACTCACGCCATCACTTAGAGAGAAATTCGAAGCAGAGCAGCGTGATACGGAAATTCCAAAATATCCGCAACTAATAAAATTTGTTTCCGGGTATTGCAAGGTCTTCGCGTCTGTCGACGTGGCCGTTCCGTCAGCAAAATCGCAGGGTCGCGACTTGAAATCAAAGGCAGGATCTTCGTTTATGACTAACACAAACGCTTGTCCGGTGTGCAAGGAACAACATCCAGTATTTAAGTGTCCTCGATTCTTAAACTTATCTCCCAGGGAGAGGCATTCGACGGCAAAAACCGCGAACTTGTGTCTGATCTGCCTCCGTGCGGGTCATGGCGTTAGCAACTGCCCGACGAAATGGGAATGCCGGTCGTGTAAGGAAAAACATAACACGCTTTTGCATTTCGGGCGAAACTCGGGGTCGACGGGCGCCCTTACGGCTATCGGAGCCCCCTCCGATTCGGAGGTTGAAAAGAGTTCGTCGCCGCAAAGTAATGAGCCACTCGTCACCATGACTAGCGTGGTAAAATCGAGTTCGATCGTGTTGTTGTCAACGGTGCAGGCTGAGGCTCTCGACATCCACGGAAACCCCTTCCCGGTTCGCATTCTATTGGACAGTGCTAGTCAACTGAACTTTATTTCGGAGAGCTGCATGCAAAGGGGTGGTTTCGGACGAACCAAGAGTCGTACGATCGTTCTAGCGGTAAACGATACTAAAGCAGCTGCCACTCGAGGCAGTACCTCATTCGTGATTCGGACGCAAGGCAATAACAATACTCGCATCCCAATGGAGGCTACGATTCTCCCGCGCATCTCCGCACAATTGCCTAGTAGCCAGGTTGAACAAAGAGCGTGGAGGCACTTAGAGGGATTGAGGCTTGCTGATCCGCAGTATCATAGACCTGGTCCCATCGACATCTTGATTGGCGCAGAGATATTCACATCTTTGCTTCGAGATGGTCGTCGGGTAGGGAAGAAAGGCGAACCAGACGCCTTCAACTCTATATTTGGCTGGGTTCTCGTCGGCTCGGTGTCAATGCGAGCATCTCAACCTTCACATTCGTTTCTAACTCTTGACACTTTAGATGCATCTCTTAGTCGATTTTGGCAATTAGACGAAGTCCCTACGGCTTCACCGCATTCACAGGAAGATAAGCGTTGCGAGGAACTATTTGCGCAGACTACGCGTCGGGATGTATCCGGTCGCTTTATGGTATCATATCCCTTCGCGAAGGATAAACCTTGTTTTGTTGGCACGCGACAAATAGCTTTAAATAGATTTCGCGCGCTTGAACGTCGCTTCAAACTAGATGCGGAGTTTAAAATAAATTACAGTAAATTCATGCAGGATTATTTAGATAGTGGTCATATGAAATTGATCAAGCAGCCGTTCCCAGTGGACGGATCCGTGTTCTACCTGCCCCATCATGGGGTATTCAAGTCAGACAGCACAACCACTAAATTGCGTGTCGTGTTTGACGCATCGGCTAAAGATCTGAACGGCGTCTCGTTAAATCAAATGTTGCGATCCGGTCCTAAGCTACAGCCAGATATAGTTGTAGTATTGTTGAGATTTCGGATCGGGCCCGTGGCGATCACCGCGGACGTCAAGCAGATGTTCCTTCAGATCTTGGTTGAACTCTGTCAGTGTGACTACCAACGAATAGTGTGGCGTTTCTCAGAGGACGACCCAATCTCGGATTACCTATTGCTGACCGTTACCTTTGGATTGACGTGCTCTCCGTACCTAGCGATTGCTTGCTTGTTGAGGTTAGCGGCTGAAGGCAAAATAAGTTACCCGTTGGCCGCGGCCGTCTTGGAGAAATGTGTCTATGTCGACGACGTAGTAGCAAGCGTCGAGTCAGAGGAAAGAGCCCGTGAAGTTCAGCGGCAGCTACAAGCCTTGCTTGGGACTGCCGGCTTCGAGCTCAGGAAGTGGGCCAGTAGCCATCCGTCGGTTTTAGCCGATCTCGATCCGGAACTCTGTAGTCAGTCGTTGTTATCATTCGAATCACCGGAAGATCAGTTTCTTAAGGTTCTCGGACTCCGCTGGTATTCTCAATCGGACAGTTTTGGCTTTCAGGTCAATCCGTTGGACAGAGATTGCACCAAACGCACCATTCTCTCCGAATTAGCTAGAATCTTTGACCCATTGGGTTTCTTGACACCGCTTACGTTCGCAGCTAAGCGATTGATACAACAACTCTGGATTCTCAAGTTAGAATGGGACGAGAGACCCCCTTCGGAGATATGTTCTAGGTGGGAAAAATACAAGTCGGAGCTCCTCGCACTAACCTCCGTTCGCATACCTCGTACTATCGCAATGGACCACGTGGTCCGGCGAGAAATCCACGGATTCTGCGACGCGAGCGAGCAAGGCTACGGAGCCGTTGTATACATTAAAACAGTTGCCGAGAACGGTGTCCGGATCCGAATGCTTAGCGCCAGATCAAAGGTGGCCCCGCTTAAGGCCATCACCTTGCCGAGACTCGAGCTTTGCGCGGCTATTTTGCTTTCAAATTTGTTAGAATATATAGGAAATATCCTCCGGCCTGAGGTCGCGATCGACGCCACGTACGCTTGGTCAGATTCTGAGGTTGCCCTCGCTTGGATACGCTCGGCGCCACACCGTTGGAAGACGTTCGTGCGTAATCGTGTTGCCCGCATCCAGTCCAACACAGATATCTCTTGCTGGGAACATGTCGACACCAAGTCTAACCCGGCTGATTGTTGCTCAAGGGGCTTGTTTCCGCAAGAATTAGTGGACCATCCAATTTGGTGGACTGGCCCTGCGTGGCTAATTGACTTCGAACCCACTCAGGAAACAGTATCGGAAGTTGATGACCTTCCTGAGGAGGAAGAAAAATCTCGCGTCTTTGTCTCCACAAATCCTGCTGATGTCACAAACTCCGCTACTGTTGTTGATTCGCTTCTCGATCGCTTCTCGTCGTTAGATAAATTAGTTAGAATAATTGCTTATTGTTTGCGTTTCGTTAACCGACTTAAATCAGATTCGTTCCATAAAACTGTAGTTGTAGATCAAATCGAATTCCATTCGACCTTACTATATCTCGTCAAATTCGTACAATCTTGTTGCTTCGCAGAGGATCTCGACAGACTAAAGCACAAGCAGAAGTGCTCGAAACCTCTTCGAAAACTCGCGCCCTTCTTGGATGCACGCGGAGTTCTCAGGGTGGGCGGTAGACTGATCCATTCCGCGATTCCGTATGAAGCCAAGCACCCGGCACTGTTACCGAACAAACATCGGCTCACGGAACTTATAATCGAGCGTACCCATCGTCTACACTTGCATCCGGGGCGCCGAGCGCTACAATATATCCTATCGCAAAATTTCTGGATTCAGGGAGCCCAACAGGCCATTAAACGTTGTCTGTCGCGATGCTATCAATGCTTTCGGGCGAACCCTCGTACTATGCAACCGCCCATGGCGGACCTGCCTCTAGATCGCGTGCGCCAGGCTAAGCCCTTTTCAATCGCCGGAGTCGATTATGCCGGGCCATTCTTAATGTATCATCGTCGTTCTCGCGGAGCGACCGCGTTTAAGGCCTACGTTTGCCTGTTTGTTTGTTTTGCCACGAAGGCAGTTCACTTGGAACTCGCATTCTCTCTATCCACCGAATCGTTCCTGTCGGCTCTGAGGCGCTTCATTGCTAGGCGTGGCCGCTGTTTACGGATGTATAGCGACTGCGGCACAAACTTTGTCGGAGCTCATCGGGAGCTCATCAATTGCATGCAAGCCGCCTCGGAACGAGAACAGATTCGATGGTCGTTTAAACCCTCCCTCTGCGCCACACTTCGGTGGCCTTTGGGAGGCTGGGGTCAAATCAATGAAGACCCATTTAAAACGCGTCGTGGGAGCGCAGATCCTCACCGTAGAGGAATTCGGCACTCTTATAACGCAAATAGAGGCCATCCTAAACTCCCGGCCTCTGTGCCCTACTAGCTCCGATCCTAATGACCTCGAGGTGCTCTCGCCGGGGCATTTCCTCACCCTGGAGCCCCTCGTCGCGGTTCCGTATCCGGACCTAGAGCCAGTGCCGATGGGTAGGCTTGATCGATGGCAACTGGTGCAACACTTGCACCAACAATTTTGGAAGCGTTGGCATGAGGAGTATTTGCACACTCTGCAGCAGCGACCGAAATGGTTAAAGTCATTACCTGATCCGGTGCAAAAGGACACGCTGGTCCTATTGAAAAATGAAAACGCTCCTCCCCTTCAGTGGAAGCGAGGGCGAATAATGGAGCTGCACCCGGGTCGCGACGGCATCTCTCGGGTCGCCACAGTGAGGACAGCGGATGGCCCTCTTACTCGCCCTCTGGTGAAATTGTGTCCCTTGCCGATGGACAATTCACCAGAGGACGACCAATAAAGTGTAGAAAATACATTGTATTTTGGTGGGCGGTATGTTCGGCGTATCGCCTTGTATATATATATTTGATTAATTTGTCTCGTTTATTTTGATTAGAATTGCTTTGTTAATTTCGATTAGTGCCGATTGGCACATTTTAGTTATTAGTTGCGCACATTTAGTATTAATTGCATATTTGATTGTTGGTCGTTAATTGTTAATATTCGCGTGACGTCGGTGGATCGCGATCGGGACAATTTTGAATCATGCGACTCACCAATTGGTGCTGCCATCGTTGATCCACCGACGGCAGCTATTACCCCCAAAAAGGGGAGCAAGTACTTGCTCGCGGCACGTTTCAGGACCGCGAGCACTCATCGCTCATCGTCAGACACTCTTATCGAAAACCCGCACGAAGTTTCGGACGTCCGACCGCGATCTTCCCCCCACTCTTGGGGACCGATCTTTCGCCTGCCTCGCCTGCTTGCACTTTTGCCTGCTTTGTGCCTGCTTTACGCCTTGCATCTGTGCCTACTTGCTGCCTGCAACTCTACTGCATCCGCCTGCATGCCGAACCGGCCAAGCCTGGCCACGTGGGAAATACAACGAGGACGGGACGAGAATCGGAGTCAACCGGGAGACGACGGGCGCCCAAACGGTGAGTCGCTTTTTTTCGCTTTCGTTCGTTTCGTTGCATGCGCATTTCGTTTAAGCGCATTCTTTCGTCTACTTCGCTAATTTAATCGTGAGGGGATTAATTACCCCCCCTCTGGTCCTTCGAGTATAAAAAATCTCGCCTCCGGGGACGGATTTACACCCCCCCCGTTCATCCATATAGATGTCTTCCTCCAATTCGCCGTATAGGAAAGCCGTCTGGACATCGAACTGGAGCAACTCGAGATCCTTCTCGGTTACAGCTGCTAGTAGCACACGAAGTGAGTCGTATCGCACGACCGGTGCAAACGTCTCAGTGTAGTCGACCCCTTCTTTCTGCAGGAACCCTCGGGCAACCAGTCTTGCCTTAAATCGTTGTTTTCCAGCTTCCGTTGATTCATCTTTGAGCTTGAACACCCACTTAGAATCGATTGTTTTCGTTCCAGGTGTTTGTTGCACGATAGACCAAGTGTTGTTAGTCTCGTGCGCTTTCAACTCCTCTTCTATAGCACGCACCCACTGCGCGGCATCAGTGCTATGAGTTGCTTCTTCGTACGACCTTGGCGTAATGTACTCGGCAATGTCGACTTCATATTGATACCTTTTTGGTGGTTGAAGTAACTCGCGATCCCTCAGAGCCCGTCGCGGAGTCTCGATTATGCGCTGCCCTTCGTTCTCTTCGACCTGACCTTCACGGTCATTGTTGCCAACATCTCGTACTGCGTTTCCTCTTGCTTCTTGTTCAGCATCGCGCTGCTGAGCTACCTCTTCGACGTCGCGTCTTGGAGCTTTTTCTTTTATCGGCACTTCCCATTCGGAATCTGTCTCAGCTTCGTCGACGTTCTCTACCTTGCCGATTCGCTCGTTGAAGGTTGCATCTCTCGTTACACTCACTTTCTTCGTTGCCGGATCATAGACTCGATAATTAGTAGAGTCGTTCTCATAGTCGACTAGAAGCATCTTTTTACCGCGTAAGTCAAATTTACTTGTAAATTGTTTAGGAGTGTGTACATATGTCACGGAGCCGAATATCCTCAGGTGACTCATCGTTGGTTTCTTCCCAACCCATTTCTCGTAAGGCGTAGACTCACCACCCGATGACACAGTTCGATTCAACACGTACACAGCAGTGTTGACAGCTTCAGCCCACAAGGTTAACGGTAAGCTCTTCGCGTGTAGCATGGTGCGCGCGCTCTCGACAATGGTTCGATTATCCCTTTCTGCTCGTCCATTTTGCTGCGGAGTATACGGTGCAGTATTCTCTTTCTTAATGCCCCGAGCCTCGAGATATTTATCCATGAGCTTGTTACAGAATTCTCTCCCGTTGTCCGATCGCAGGGCTTTCATAGCGCGGCCGAACTTGTTCGATACCATTTTTTTGAATATTTTGAATCGCTCAAAAACATCAGACTTGTGTCTCAAGAAAAACACATGGCGGTACCCCGTTGGTCAGGAAAAATCTTGCACTTCCTGGTGTCTCGACGGACATCGGCCCACAAACATCAGTGTGAAAAACCTCACCTTGTTTCGACGATACTTTTTCGTGCTTGCTGAATGGTTGTCGATGTGATTTTCCGAGCTGACACATTTCACATACAAAATCGTTTTTATCGTTGATTGACAGTCCACGAACAAGTCCTTTCTCAGCCAGCGCACGTATCGCACGCTTGCTTACATGGCCGAGTCGCTCGTGCCACACTCGTAGATTATAGGCTGCTACATTCGCCTCCTCTTCGCGAGTTTTCACGACACGAAGTAACATGCGATAAATATCGTTATCTTGCTTCACGCCAGACGCCATTACTTTATTATCGCGCACTATCTTCACGAGATTATTTTTAAAAGTCACTTCGTATCCTTTGTTAGTGCAGGCACCGACAGAAAATAAATTTTTCTTTAGCCCCGGAACATACAGCACATTCTCAATTCGAGCTTCGCACCACAGTCCGTCGACGAGCCTCTGTACGTGTACAACTCCCTCACCTGCTATACGGCACTCATCGCCGTCACCGAGTGCAACTGTTCCACCATTAGGAATCGGACGGTAATCTGTGAGCCATTCACGTCGGTATGTCATATGTCTTGACGCACCACTGTCAGTAAGCCAGGTCTCTCCTTGTCTGACCGCGAGAAGTTGTCGCAGCTGTTTTCCGCTTGGCTCTCCCGACACACTCGACTCACAACACGAGCTTCGCGCTTTTTCAACTACGAACGCGCAGTCACGTGACTGATCGGTGTCACCACTTTTCCCGCACTTTTTGGACGGACACTCGTGAGCGTAATGCCCCATCTCATTGCATCTGTAGCACTCGACGTTCTTGTTGACCTTCTTTCCTCTGGGCTTTTTCTTCCCGCGTGACTTCTTTTCGTTCTTCGCTGCTGCGAATGCACTTGCACCGTTCTCACTAGCACCCAGTCTAGCTTCTTCGCGAATCAGTCTTTCTTCCAGGTGCTCGAGAGTCTGACGGGCCGGATCGACACTGTCCCATGCCGTCTGAAGAGTACTAAACTTCACTGATAAACTGCCAAGGATTTTAGCTATCACAGTCATCTCCGAGACATGTTCACCTACGTCTTCGATCTGTGCGGCCAGATTGCGAATCTTCGAGATATGCTGTACAACCGAGTCGCTCGGTCCCATGCGGTACTCGTGAAATTTTTGTAGCAGTAACAGTTTATTAGATGCCGATTTTTGCTCGTGAATACGACACAAACTGTCCCACATATCTTTGGCTGTTTCGCACACTAGCAATGGCTCGAGCTGAGCTGGTTCCAGTGCAGTAGAGATCAGGAACATCGCCTTCGCATTATCACGAATCCATGTTTTCGCAATGGCCGACGTTCGATCCTCCGGCAAGGTCCGCGTGCCGTCAACAACATCGTCTATTTCGTGTGCCATAAATAAGGTGTTGATCTGAAACCTCCAGCCTTGGAAGTTTGTACCGTCAAATTTCTTGACATTACGTGCGGAGATGTCTTGAGACATTTTCGATTCAAATCACTCGCGTCGTTTCACTCCACGCACGTTTCTCGACCGAACGTTAATATGGCCGCCTCGTGGCTTCTCTCGCGTTTTCGAGCTCTCTCACTTCTCACAGATTAAGACCGCGGTTTACGTGGGCTGGGCCCATAACCTGTTAGAGAGTTTCCGGGAGAGAAGGATCGGAGAGCTTGAAAATGAACCGTATATTTGAACACTGCTTTATTTCAAAATACACCTGAGAAGCAACGCGTCTATCACGAACGAGAATCGACGGTTAACAGTAGGGAGCACTGAGGCTTCCCGGCGTTGTCGCGCGATACCCGAGCTCCGCCGAAGGTACCCGAACGATCGAGTGCTCGACTCTCCGCTTCTCGCTTATGCTGCCCGGACGGTGGCGCAGCCCTTTTCCCGCGGCTCTTATCCTAACTACGCAATAAACTATCTGCCTCAATAAATGGAATAATCATTTGTGAAAATTACGACGAAGTCGCATTACTTACCTTACACTTACCTGATTAAACGGAGGGCAGCCATCTTGGAGAAGCGGCGATCCGGGTCGAGGATTATTATCGGTGCATCAACGGTGGGACCAGCAGATGTGACATCCGTGGCGGAAACCTAAAAAGAATCAGTATTAATTAGGTTGATTAACCATTGGTACTGTAACTTACCCGATCAAGCGGTGGTCAGCCATCTTGATTCCACGTTGACTTAGGCTGGTGATTAGTATCGGTGATCCGAGAGTAGGCGCTGGAGATTCGGCATCCGTGACGGAAATCTGAAAAGGAGATTGTTTAAACAAATTGGTTAACCATGATATTATAGATACTTACCTTCTCGGTGGAATCAGGATAAACCGAGTGGCGACCGATGACTTATAGGACAAAATAGCGTGTCCCGTAGCCCCCTCAGGGGTCGTGGGGCGGTCCCCCGGGTGTCCCTAGGGACTCCCGGGGCCGTCCCCGATACGGGCATTGCGAACCCGAGGTACCCAAGCACAGCAGCACCGTAATCTCCGTCGGCTGCGAGGCTGGCGGAGACCGGGGGGCCCTTTTCAGGGCCCGCGAGGTGGGAGGCCTCTATAAAAGTCAACCCGGCCGGTCGGGGCCGTGAGGGATTGAGCCCTAGCTCTCCCGCCGACCTATGGGAAGGAAAACCCAGACAGAAAACCGGGGGCCCGGCTACCCTCTTAGGAGTCTGCGGTTAGCTTCGGCTACCCAGCTCCAATAGCCGGTAGGGGATGGCGACCCTGACTTTAAACGCCCGGTCGGCCGGGACCGTTAGGGGGATGTTTTTACACCTCCCGCCGGCATAGAGGAAGGTCACCTCGATAAAAAACCACGGGGTTGATGGGGAGGGAGGTCCCCGTTCCCGAGGCGGGCAGGGATGTCGTCTCGCCGAGGGACGGGAAGGCCCCTCTTCCTTCCTCCATTGCACGCCGGTGCTCCGGCAGGAGGGGGAGGGGGGGTATCCCTCTTCTGACCCAGCCCAGGACGTGGTCCTGGGTTGGACGGAGGAGAGGCCCACACTCGGTGGTTGCACACCAGGGACGTGGTCCCACGGTCTGCCGAGCGTGGAGGGTCGTTGGGCCGCTCGGACGTATTCCGAGGTCGGGGCCAGCGACCTGGGTGGGAGATCGCCTGGGCCACTCGGACATATTCCGAGGTTGGGGCCGGGCGACGCTTGCGAAGGGAGACCCGTCGGGCCGCTCGGACGTATTCCGAGGTCGGGGCCGGCGGGTCTTGGCCGCCGGGTGAAATAGACCGGCGGCGCGCGGGTAACTCCGGCGGTTTGGGGATCGCATCCCTCCCGAACCCGGCCGTCGGAGTAAGCGGTTGGCCAGGGCGCGGAGGTTACCTCGGCCCTGGGCAAGGATTGCATGCCGGTCGCCACGGCGGGCACGACCTTGGGTGGGGTGTGACACCCTGTGGTCTGTCTGTCCGTGGGGCCCCCCGCGTGGCGGCGCCCGTCGCGGTGCCCACCGGGTCGGAGCGGTGGGAGCTCCGAAAGCCCATGGGGAGCTGGGCCTTGATGCCCTCTCCTCATGGGTGAGTAAGGGACATGGAGTCCCAGTCGCCCTGCTGTTGGCATAGGGGGCAACCCCGAGCCGTGACGGGTAGCGGGATTTAAACAAAAATGAGCGATAATAAAACCCACACGAACAAAGAGGAGCAGCGCTCTGAAGAACAGAGCGTGAGCAGAGGCGAGAGCGGCGCCGCAAGACGTAGCAGTCTTGCGGCGCCGAAGAGTGTCAAGGAGAGGAGGGCCAGGGCAAGTAGCACTGGCTCCCTCTTCAGAGACACGGGAGAGGGTGTCAATTCCCGGAGCAATCCGGGGCTGCCTCGCCAAGTCGGCAACGGAGAGGGAGATGGGTCCCGCTCCCGGTCCCGGTCCCGGACCCGCCCGGCCGATAAGAAGGAGGAGGACGACGACAGCGACGTCGTCATGCGCGTCGACGGCGACAAAACGACCGACGTCGATGAACAGGCGGAGGGATCGACGCACTATGTCGACAGCTCCGACGAGCCTATCGAGGACCCCGGCAAGGACGGGTTCCTAATTAAGGCCGGGGACACGCGAGGGCGCCGTCCCACTATCGGCGTCTATTATAGGAAGCGGGCGGAGATGGCCAAAAAGAAGGCCGAGGCGGCGGAGCGGGAGTTGGGGAAAATCGGGGATTCCTCAGTTCCGGCCAACCTCTCCAAAAACCGGAAAATTAAGGAGATCCGGGAAAGGGAGAGGTTGAAACACGCTCCGACGAAGGAGATACCGGGCCTCATCTTCGGGGGCGTCGCCACCATAGACAAGGTGGCGGAGCGGTCCTCGAATCTGAACGGGAGGATGAGGGGGGCCCTCAATGACGCCGCGGCCACAATCGCCGCCGCCACGGGGCAATTGGTGCTCCGGATAACGGACTCGGATGTGGGTGTCGGCCGAGACATAGAGCTCGAGGAGCTGAGGCGCAAAGTCTCCGCCCAGGAGGCGGAGATCAGTGGCCTGCGGGCGTTGCAAGAAAGCAACGCCCAGCTGCAGCAACAGCTGCAAAAAATGCAGCAGCAAATGCTGCAGCTGCAGCAACAACAGCAGCAGCAGCAGCAGCAGCCACAGGAGGGACGGCAGCACCAGCCGCCGCGCGCGCCCAGAGGGGCGAAGAAGCGACGCGCCAGCGTGGTCGACTCCGGCCCGGAGGAGACGGAAGATGCCCCCGTCGACGCCGAGATGGAGGAGGCCGCGGCCGCCGCCAGCACCAGAAGAGCGGTGCTGGAAGAAATCCGACGGGAGGGGATGCCGGCCGCGGTGAGGCCGCCGATCGGTGGCAAAACCAGGATCATCGACGGCGAAGTACCGCCGATGTCGCTGCCCCCGACCACCGCGGCCCGCGCCGTGGAGCCGGACCTGGAGGGCCGCCTATTCCGGGCGCTCTCTGGGAAAATGGAGGAGCTCTTCCGGGGGCTGGCGGCCGGGCTCGGTCTTGGGGCCGGGCTCGGTCTTGGGGCCGGACTGAGCGGCCCCTCGACAAGCGGGCCCCCGTCGGGGCCAAAGAAGGTAGCGGCAAAACCTGCTCCCGTTGCGCCCGCGCCCGCCGGGTCGGCCGGGGGCGGGAGAAACGCGGGCGGCGCGCCCGGGGCCCCTCCAGTGACGCGCAAGGGCGCCGAGCCCACGAAGGGACAGAAGAAGGTTGCAGGGGGGAGGGAGCAGCCCCCTCCTTCCAAGCAGGCGCCGAGACCCCCAAGCGCCCCAGCAGCCGCCCCGACGACCCAATCCTGGGTTGAGGTGGTGGGGCGCAAGGCGAAGAAGGCCGGCGGAAAGGCTCCCACGCCCGGCTCGGGGGGCACTGGGGCCGCAAAAAAGCCCGGTCCCACGCCCGGCTCGGCGGGCGCCGCCGGGAAAAAGGGGGGGGGGGAGTAGCGGGGGTCCCCGCGAGGAAGAGCCCCGGGAGAAGGCCGCCTCGCACCGCGGCGGTCACCCTCACATGTCCTGAGGGTGACTACGCCGAGTGCGTCGGGGAGGCGAGAAAGGCCATTAAGCTCTCTGAGCTCGGCCTGGACCGCGCCCCGAACGTGCGAAGGACGGCGACCGGGGCTCTCAGTTTTGAAATCGCGGGTCCCGACAACGCGGCCAAGGCGGACGCCCTGGCCGCTAAAATGAGAGAGGCGCTGGCGGCTAGGGCCGGCGTAAAAGTCGTCCGTCCGGAGATGACTGCCGAATTGCGGCTCTCCGGATTGGACGACTCTGTCCAAGAGGAGGAGGTGAGGGCCGCGCTGGGGGAGAAAGGGGGAGTTCCCCCAACCTCCATCCGGACGGCCCCCGCCAGGAGGGCGCCGGGGGGCATGAACACAATGTTCGTCAGGTGCCCCCTGGCTGCGGCGAACCGGCTCGCGAAAGAGTCGAGAGTGGACATTGGGTGGGCGCGTGCCAGAATCGAAGTCCTGGCGAAGCGCCCACTCCAGTGTTTCCGCTGCCTGGAGGTGGGGCACACGCGGGCGACGTGTAAGGACCGAACCGACCGCACCGGAGCGTGCTACCGGTGCGGCGTTGTCGGGCACGAGGCCCGAGGCTGCACGGCGCCCGTAAGGTGCGCCGTCTGTGCCGACGCGGGCCGCCCATCCCAGCATAGGATGGGCGGCCAGGCCTGCCCTGCTGGGGGGGGGGGGGAGGGCCCGCGCTCGGGCGGCGCCCCCTGCCTCCGGGAGGAAGGAGAGCGCCCGGCCCCCAAAGGGGCCCGCGGCGACCAACGATCGGGCGTGGGGGGGCCGAGTGCCGCCGCCGCCGCCACCGTCGCGGGCCGCCCCCTCCGCCGCCAAACCGGCGGTGAGGGAGGTGAGGGACCTGACCGGCCACAGAGTGACCGTTGTGCCCCCGACCAAACCGGTCGCGGGCGAGGGGAAGATGGAGTGGTCGAAGGGTCCGAAGTCCGTGGGGTGGACGGACGGGCCCGCGGGGGCACAGGCGGCCACCGGGCCCAAGGTAGAGGCGGCCCTCCCCCGGGAGGAACCCGCCGAAATGGAGGTGGAGGCGGAGGAGCCTGAACCGGGCTACTTGTAATGCCCCTTCGCCTCCTACAAGGTAACTTGAACCACGCCCGCGCCGCCCAGGATTTATTCCTGCACACGATGGCGGAGCGCGGGTGTGGTTTGGGGGTGGCGGCGGAGCCGTACGCGGTCCCGGCGGGCCACCCCTGCTGGGCCGCGGACAGGGCTGGCTCTGTCGCCATTGTTTGGAGGGACACGCCCGAGTCCCCCCCGTGCTCGCGCACCGAGAGCGGGGTGGGATTCGTGGCGGTCAGGTGGGGGCTCGTCTCCGTTGTGGGCGTCTACGCCCCTCCGAGGTGGAGTCTCGCCGAGTTCGAGGAGGTGCTGCACGACTTGGACGCGTGTGTCCGCAGGCACCTCCTCGCGGCGGCGGGACGGGTTATCGTGGCGGGGGACTTTAACGCCAAGAACCCCCTTTGGGGTTCCCCCGCCGCGAACCCAAGAGGGCGTGCCTTGGAGGGGTGGGCGTCGGGCCTGGACCTGTGTTTGATAAACACGGGCCGCCGTAGCACGTGCGTGCGCCGGCAGGGGGTGTCCATCGTGGATCTCACGTGGGCGTCCCCCCTTGCCGCGCGCATGATACGCAGCTGGGGGGTGATGGTCCGCAGGGAAACCCTGTCGGACCATCGGCAGATAGAAATGGAGATATCTGCAGCCCCCCGGGACGTGCTGGCCCGGCGCCGCGCAAACGAGGCGTCCCGACGGAGATGGGCCGTCAAGAAGTTAGAGCCCGACCGGTTGCGGGCGGCGGTCATCGCCCTTACTTGGGGCGATGACGAGAATGCCGCGCGCGCCGGTGAAGCGGGGGGCCTCGACATTGACGAAGAGGTAGAGCGGCTGCGGGGCATCATGTCGCAAGCCTGCGACGCATCGATGCCCCGCGCCAAGAGGCCCTCCCCCAAGAGGGCGGCGTACTGGTGGACGGAGGACATCGCCGAACTTCGGCGAGCCTCCGTCCGCGCAAACCGCGAATGGCTCCGCGCCCGAGCGGGGCGCGGAGCCCGCGACGAGAGGGAGACTGGGGAGGCCTGGCGCGTTGCCCGCCAGGTCCTCTCCAGAGCGATCAGGGCGGCCAAGAGCAGGGCCTGGGACGAGTTGCTCTCCGCGCTCGACGAGGATCCGTGGGGGCGTCCATATAAAATGGTCCTCAAAAAACTGAGACCATGGACGCCCCCAATTACGGAAACCTTGGACCCCCCATTGGTCGGCAGGGTTATAGATACTCTCTTTCCTGCCGACCTAGGAGGAGCCGTCCTCTTCCCCGTGGCAGATGCCCCGGGGTGGAGCGACGAGCTGGGGGTGTCCGAGGAGGAGCTGGGGAGAGCACTCCGCAGGGTCAAGAGGGGCAAGGCCCCTGGCCCTGACGGGGTCCCGGGCCGAGCGTTAATCTTGGCCGCGGGGGGATTGGCCGGTCGGCTGAAGCGAGTTTTTGACGAATGCCTGAGGACCGGCCGTTTCCCCAATCGCTGGAAGGAGGCCAGTCTGGTCCTCCTGCCGAAGGAGGGTAAGCCCGCGGACTCCCCGTCTGCGTACAGGCCGATATGCCTGCTCGACGAGGCTGGCAAACTTTTTGAAAGGGTAATCGCCGAACGCCTCGTCGGGCACCTGTCCCGGCGCGAGGGTGGTGGCCTCTCCGACGAACAATTCGGATTCCGTGCGGGAAGATCGACGATTGGCGCGATCCTTCGCGTCGTCTCCCGCACGGAAGCAGTCACGAGCGGGGGGGGGGGGGTGGCGTTGGGCATATCTTTTGACGTGTCCAACGCATTTAACACCCTCCCCTGGACTGCGATCGGAGAGGCCCTACGGAGGTTCGGCGTTCCCGCCTACTTGGTGGCGGTGATCGCCGATTACTTCCGGGGCAGGGGCGTATCATATGTCGGCCAGGACGGGGTGTCGAGGACCAGGCTCATCGAACGCGGTGTTCCGCAGGGGTCCGTCCTGGGACCCCTGCTATGGAACATCGGCTACGACCTGGTCCTGCGGGCCATTCTCCCCGCCGGCTGCTGGTTGTCCAGGTACGCGGACGACGTGTACCTGGGCGTCGGCGGGGGGAGCTGGCAGGAGGTGGCCGGACTGGCCAACGCGGCGGCGGCCACGGTGGTGCGTAAAGTGAGGGAGCTGGGCCTCAGGGTGGCCCCGCAGAAGACGCAAGTCACGTGGTTCTTCAACCGCGCTCTGCGGGGCCCGCCCCCGGAAACGAGGCCCAGCATCTACGTTGAGGGAGTCCGCGTCCCGGCCACCCCCCAACTCAAATATTTGGGGGTGTGGCTGCACGAGACGGGCAGCTTCGGCGAGCACATCGCCCGCACGGTGCCAAAAGCCATGACCATGGCAAACTGCCTGGCCAGGCTGTTGCCCAACCTGGGCGGCGCCGGCGGGCGGGTGCGTCGCTTATATGCGTCGGTCGTCCACTCAGTGCTCCTCTACGGAGCGCCTGTCTGGGCGGAGGAGGTCATGCAGAACGACCGCCTAGGCAGGCAACTGAGGGCCGCCCAGCGCATCATTGCGAATAGGGCGGCCAGGACGTACCGGACCGTATCCCACGTGGGGGCGACGGTCCTCGCCGGCATTCCCCCGATCGATCTCTTGGCGGGTTCTCAGACGAGAGGCTACCGGAGGATAAGGGAGATCGAATCGAGGGGGGGCATAGTCGTGCCCAGGGCGAGGGCCTTGCTGAAGCGCCGAGCCAAGGAAACCCTCCTCCGGGAGTGGAGCGCCATGCTCACACTCCCACAGCGGGCGGGGAGGAGGGTCCGTGAGGCAATCCAGCCATTCCTACGGGAATGGCTGGAACTCAGAAGGGGACGCGGACTGACGTTCCATGCGGCGCATGTCTTCTCGGGACACGGTTGTTTCGGGGAGTACCTGTGCCGCATTGGAAAGGAGAGCACCACCGGCTGCCACCACTGCCCGGAGGCGACGGACACGGCGCAGCACACGCTGGAGCATTGTCCGGCGTGGGAAGAGCTGCGTCGTGTTCTCCGGGCGGAGATAGGAGGGGACCTCTCCCTGCCGGCCATCGTCGAGGCGGTGGTCGGACCACAGGGAGAGGTCAAATGGTCGGCCTTTGTCTCCTTCTGCGGCAGCGTAATGTCGCGGAAGGAGGCAGCCGAGAGGATCAGGAGGGGGGAGGTAGACCCCCCTCCCGACAGCGACGGTGACGGCGGCGGCGGGGGCGGGCGACCACCGCCGCCGCGACGACAGCGACGGCGGCGTGAGCAGCGTCGCTGCCCGACGCGTACGGACGCCCCCCGCGCCACGGCCCGAAACAGGGCGGGGAGCGCGGGGAGCGCGGGGAGGTCGTCGCCGCCGCTGACGCGGCGGCGCGCACTGCTGCGCCGTCGTCGCCCGTCTGGGGGAGACGGCGGCGGCGGGAGCGGCAGCCACCACGACGACAATGGGCCGCGGCTGCCGCCAAAACGGCGGCGCCGCGCCCCCCGCGTCTTGTCCCCCTCGTCTGGGGGGGACACCTGACGCTAGGGGGGGCAATCGGTGGCTGGCGGGGGTTTGCCTCGGTCGCTGCGGGCCTTACCGTTCGTTGGAGGCCCGCTCCCCCCGCTATTAGGCCCGGGGGGGAGCGCCGAGGCGGCTGCGGGCCTACGTATTTGGGCCCGCCCCCCCCCTCGCCTGGCGGTCATCGTCCGTCCCCACCCGGGAGGTCAGCTCCCCCCCGCCCACCACCCCTGCCCAAACGGGGGGGGAGCGGGAGGGGAGGCTCGGATACGAGAAGGAGCAGCCCCCCCCTGCTTGGGAAGGGGGGGCGGATGGGGGTGCGGGCGCGCGAGCGGGGGCTCCCGCGCGCCCACAACCAGAAAACCCCCAATGTGACGGGTGGCGGGCCGGGGCGGGGATCCCCCCGGTCCGCCACAACAGAAGCGGCAGCCTTATAGGCTAGGGGGGGAGGACTAGCCTCCCCCCAGGACAGGTGCCCTTACGGGCACGGCGCGGAGGGAGTCCCGGATGAATCATGGCGTTTCCCGGGGCTCCCTCACACCAAACGCGCCGAGAAGGATCCCCGCGGGGTTTTAGCCGGTAGGAATCCGGCACTCCTCCGTCCTCTCCCCCGAGGGCGGGGGGTCTTCCCCCTCAGAACATCAGAGGGGGCCCTGGGCCACATACTGGGCTTGCCCGGGAACCCAGGGTCGAAGATTTCCCCGCGTCAAAAAAAAAAAAAAAAAAAAAAGCGTGTCCCGTAGCCCGATTACGTATCGTTCGGTTACAGTATAGAGGGCGCTGGAAACTCACTCCACTTCGTCACACACACCACACGTGAAAGAACCTGCGGCTTTCGTAACGTAACGCGACGGAAAGCCAGGGTGGGAGATACCTCAATGCTACGGCGGGGTTAAAATCTTCGTGACCTTAAAATAAATGGCGACCGTGACGGGACACGTAAACGTGTGAACGAGCGAGAGAAGCAGTCACGGGTCTTCCTGGAAATTCAGAGGAGACCATTGGGTGTTAACACCTAACATATTCAAAGTCATAGCACCTAATGTGCGTGACACCAAGTGACAGTGATCGTGCAAACGCGACACGTCACAGCAACGCGAGCAACAAGTGCGACAGGGCGAGGCGACGAAGAAGTGCAAACACGTCACAACAACATGCGCAAAGTGCGTGAAGTCGTGCGGCTAATTAAGTGTCGAGGCGGCAATAAATAATCACGCAAAACGCGTACGGGCGTGCAGTGCGTAAAGAGTCGGAGTGCCACTACAGCACGAAGATCGCGAAAGAAGATACGAAGAGCGTGGATAGGTAACAGAGAGACAGCCCTGCAACGTCAATACAACGTGCGAAGAAGGACGCGAGGTCGCAACGCAACGCGCAAACGCGGCGTACACAAACGCGTACCGAGACCGCATGGGCGTTAACAGGCGAGTTCGAATCCCGCCAACTACGCCTAACACTTCGGCAAAATAGGGCCGAAAGTCAGAGGCGGACGAGGAAAGCAGAGCGGAGCGAGAAACGCCCGCACGTCGACGGTGGGAAAAACTCCCCCGCGAATCAATACTCGGTCCCGAGGACCGCCCGAGGATAACGTTGACAAACGAGTCGACGGCACAAAGGACGAGGAACATCGACCGGAGATCAACGATCAGTTGACGGTCGAGCAGCAGATTGAGGCGATCAACCTCAGTGCAGAAAGGCACGCGATGGAGAATCCATCGGAAAACGAGCTCAGGCTCTTGGCACAGATCCTGGATCTGACGGCGCAATTGGAGGAAAAGCGACAGACCGGTCAGCGGAATAGACGGGACTCCGCCGCATCACAGAATACGGATCGTGGTCCACGAGGGGAAGACCCCCCGGACAAAATGGGCTCACGGGCGTACAGCGACGGGGACCGGCCAAAGGGCGAGCGACTGGAACCGCTACCACTCCATGCCAGATTACCGAGGGGAGGGTGGATCAAGAGTCCATTTGACGACCTCTCATACAAGGGGAAGACAGATCCCCAGAATCCGATACGATTCATAGAGAAGTTCGAGAAGTTGGCAAACTACGAGGGAGTGTCCGAAGAGGAACAGCTACATTACTTCGGCAGGTGTATGCGAGGAGCTGCCAGTCAGTGGTTCGAGCTACAAGATGCGGAGAACATTCACGACGTAAAGGAAAAGTTTCGTCATTACTTTTGGGGCTGCCAGGCGCAGATGCGGTTCCGACAGCAGATATACTTTGGGAAGTACAAACCCGGTGTCATGTCGATGACCGAGTATGCGCTGAATATTGCGCGACAGGCAAAGACCCTGAGACCACCGATGACGGACGAGGAACTGGTGCAGACTCTTCGGGAACACTTTGATCAGGAGATAGCGAGGGAATTAAGACCGTCCGTAACACGCACGGTCGGCGATATGATCGAGATGTTGGACACGCTGGAGAATGAGCGTGAGACACGTAGATTGCGCGTGGGAGCGCGAAGACCGGGCGATGGACCGTCGACGAGTCGTATGGATCCCAATAATCCACGGTCAACAAACCGCAATCCGGACACGCGGGAGGCAGGACGTCAATACAATTACGCCAGGCGCAACGCGACGAAAAGCTCGCCGCAAACAAAGTCTGCCAGCTGGCGTAAGACGGACGCACCCGACAGGCGGACACGCGCGGGGGTCAACATCGTGGAGGAGCCGGACAGCGACGGGAGTCAGGCCAAGCCAACGGCGAAGCGTAACACGCAAGACAAGGATAATAATTCCCGAAAGAGGGTAGCAGCCATCACGGCGGGGAACATCGGATGTGACGGTAACGAGGCGACGGTGGAGAGCACCGACTCGGACACATCGGATAAAGAGTGCTGTGTTGTAACCCGAACAACGCAGGAGGACGAACGTACTGAGAGTGAGAGACAACTGAATATAATCCGAACCCAGGAAATGATCGAGGAACTCGACCGAGACTTCAAGCAGGCCCAAAAAACGGAAGTGTCATGCCCTGACGTGCCAATGATAACGTTGGAATTCGGGCGGTGCAAGGTGAGAGCGCTAGTCGATACCGGGTCGCAAATAACCGCGATCACACGGGACTGCTACCGGCGACTGATGGACTCCGGCGAGGAGATGGAAATAGTGCCGATCAAACGATTCCGCCTAAGAGGAGCGTTCGCGGAGAAAGGTACCGCCGTGACGAGCAAGGCACGCATCACGGGGCGCTACCAGAAGGAGGAATTCACCCATGAGTATTGCATCGTCGAGACATTGGCATACGACATCGTCTTGGGTATCGATTTCCAGATGAAACACCGTATGCGGATGGAGTGCGAGAAAGATATCAAGATACAATTCCGGGAGCCCGTCGAACCAGAAAGAACTATGAGCGCAATCACTGTGGAGGAAGCTGAGAGCCGACTACAAGAGATCATCGCGAGACACGCGAAGATGTTTGACGGACAGATAGGCAGAGTGCGGCACTACAAGCACAAGATAGAGATGAACGCGGCGAAGCCGTACAAGAAGAAAACTTACCCAATCCCCGAAATCCACAAAGAGCGAGTACGGGAATACCTGCAAGAATTGGAAAAGAAGGGCATCATCGCAAAGCGGGCAACACAATACGTGAACCCGCTGGTCGTAGTCATCAAGAAGAATGGAGACATCCGCCTATGCCTCGATGCCCGTGAGATCAATAAGGTATATGGCAAACGACCACGCCCAACCCCCAACGATAGAGGAGGTGTTTCGACGGATCGGGCGAAGGAAATATTTTACCACGCTCGATGTGACGAACGCTTTTTGGCAGGTACCGTTGGACGAGGGATCCCAGCAATACACCGGCTTCCTGTTCGACGGGACAGACCTATGTCTTTAGGCGCATGCCGTTCGGCCTAAAAACAGCCGGCGCATCGTTCACGCGAGCTATGGACGGAGCATTGGCCCGCATGGAGTTCGTGATTCAGTACTTGGACGACGTGCTGATTGCGTCAGACACCCTCGAGGAACACCTCGCTCACATAGATCTGGTATTGGGGAAAATGGAAGCAACGGGTTTCAAGCTGAATCAGGAGAAGTGCGAATTCCTCCGCGAGGAGATCAAATTCCTCGGCCACACGTTCAATGAGGTAAAGGCGGAAATAAATACGGAAACCCGCAATGCAATCGCGGACTTTGAACGACCGAAGAACAAAAGGCAAATATAGTCCTTCCTGGGCTTAGTGAACTGGGACAGGCGCTTTATAAAGAACATGGCGCGCATGACCCGGCCGCTCGAGGAACTGCTGAAGAAGGGACGAAAGTTCGAATGGACGAGGGAGCAGCAAGATGCTTTCAACGAAATCAAATTAGCATTCAAGGAGGCGCCCGATCTCTACCTGATACGGCCGGGATGGAAGTTCGGCATCTACGTGGACGCGGCGAGGTCGGGGCTCGGAGCACGGCTGTTCCAGTACGTCGAAGGATCGGAGGAGAAATAGACCGTGGGTTATGTGAGTCGAAGCCTGAAAGGGGCGGAACTCAACTATACGGTGACCGAGCTGGAGTGCTTGGCGTTAGTGTGGGCGCTCAGGAAGTGGCACACCCTGTTATTGGGTCGCCATGTCAAGGTCTACACGGATCACCAGGCGCTCAAGTTCCTAAGCACATGTGTCCAGAACAACGGTAGGATCGCCAGATGGTTCGCGTTCCTACAAGAGTTCGACCTGGAGATACACCACCTACCTGGGAAGGACAATACCATCGCCGACACCCTCTCTAGAAGAGGAGCCACAGGGAATGGAATGGCCGAAGACAAGAGCATCGCAGTAATCAACGATGTGAGGGAGGGGGCCGAGACCACCCCGTGGATAGATATAATACGAGACGCGCAAGACAACGAGGAATCACTACTGGAAGCGATGCGGGAGGATCCACAAAACGTATACGAGAGAGAGGGATTGATAAGGATCAGATACCCACATGGGGATCGAATCGCTCTACCGCAGAAAATCGTATGGAGGATTACACAAAGGGCGCATCAACTACTCATCCACTTCGGCACGGACAAGGTGTTAGAGTTCCTGAAGGGACACTCCCACGGGCCAAACTTCGCCCGGGTGGCCAGAGATGTGGTGGCGTCATGTGACGTGTGTCAGGCAACCAAATATTACACCCGTCCGACTGTGGGGAACGAATACTACGACCTACCGGACGCCCCGGGTGAGACATTGTCACTTGACATATTTGGACCGTTGCCGAGGACCGCGCGTGGTGAGAAATACGTGTTAGTGGTGATGGACCAGTTCTCCAAGTATGTGAAACTCTACCCGATGAAAGACCAGAAGCTTGATACAATCACCGAAGCACTGGAGCACGGGTTCTTCGCCGAGATTGGGATACCGGAAGTGATACTCACCGACAACGGAGGACAATTCCTCACGGAAAGGTGGCGCGACTTCGCCCGGGATAAAGGGTTTGAAGTGCGACGGACGTCTCCGTACAATCCACAATCCAACCCGGTGGAGCGGGTGATGCGAGAATTGGGGCGGATCGTAAGGACGTACGCGAGTAACCGCCAATATACATGGCACCGTATTATACCCAGAGCCGAAGCGGTAATTAACAACACAACACACGCGTCGACAGGTTTCCCGCCGCGCGAGCTGAATGACGGGGAGAGGGGACGACTCGAACTCGATCCGCGGCTCCAGCCATTGGTGACGGAGGAGGAACCATGGGAGTTGAAGATAGACACGGCTCGAGAAAAACTGAGGGAAGCCGCTGCGAAACGAAAAAGGCAGGCCGAGAAACATGGCACAGCAGCATACCAGGTGGGACAAGAGGTGTGGGTGAAACTGCACCGGCGTTCAGACGCGAGCAGGCGATTAACCCGAAAAATACACCTCGTATACGACGGCCCGTACCGGGTGCAACGGATAATACGACCCAACGCGTACCTCCTAGAGAGCCTGGAAGGACACACAAAGGGGGTATACAACGCCAGGCAAATCAAGCCAAACCGTCGCGCACTGTTGAGGGAAGACGTAAACGAATTCCCGGAAGAGGAAGGCCAATCTGACGAAGAAGCGAGGTGGGACGAGGACCTGGAGACGCACGAGAATGACGGGGAGTCGTCCGACCGCGAAGAACACACGGGGGAAGACGAAGACCAGCACAACGACCCGGGGATGGAGATCAGCGACGAAGAACAAGGTCTGGCCGACGGGGAAAAAAGCGAGCAAGGCATCGGGGAGGAACACGTTGACGCGGAGGTCGAAAGCGCCAATGGGTACGAGTCCGAGTGTGAGGATGAAAGGGGGGCCTTCGAAAGTGACCCCGAGACGGTGGGGAGCGGGGACGAAAGAGAAGGACAACCCGGATCTGAGGCGGATGACGAATGGGAATGGACAAACAATGGGGATGGGGCAAGGGCCCCAAGGCTCCACTTGATATTCCACGACGCCTGCGGCCGCATGAAGGAGCAAAGCCCCGAGCACGAAGGGACTCGTAACTCAAGGCTGACGGGGAGTATGCAGCCGTGCTTAGGCCACTCTGAGGGAGCGAGCGACAGCCAAGATGGACCGTTCCACCACAGATCGTGCGAGTGCAGCTCGGTACCGAGCAGACCTCGCGAGGCGCAATCCGCAGGATTTTCGCGTGTAGGGACGTAATGCCACCGGGCGTCCGGCGCTCGCCTTTGTATATCGGCAACCCTGTGCGCGACGAATGTCTTCCACTGAGACGGGTGCTTGTTAAGCCACGCGAGGGTAACGGTTGAATCGGTCCAACAATGACATGGGACGTCGCTTAGCTTGAGAGAATCGCGCACGAACTCGACAAGACGGGCCAACAAGAGTGCCGCGGATAACTCCAAGCGGGGTACCGTGAGTGGCTTTATCGGCGCGACCTTCGATTTCCCGGTCAGCAACGTAATTGTAACCTTTCCAGACGCGGAGGTAACACTGCAAATAGACGACCGCGGCGTAAGCGACGGTAGACACGTCGGAAAATCCGTGTATTTCCATGTGCGCGGTGTCGGAATCGCGACCCGTCCAACGCGCGATCGAAAAGGCTTGAAGATGAGGGAGCGCGTTATAAATTATCTCCCAACGTCTTAAGGCATGCTCGGGGAGCGTCTCGTCCCAATCCAACTTCGTACGCCACAATTGCTGGAGGAACACCTTTGCAGCGAGAATTACCGGCGTGACCCAGCCGAGGGGGTCGAACAGTTTCGCGATTGTCGATAAAATGGCGCGCTTTGTACTCGAAACCGCGCTGGGCAATGTCACATTGAATTGAAAGGTGTCGCGAGCAGGATTCCACGCAATTTCTAGTATCGTTAGGCGATCGTCGGCCGTTAAAATTTTATTGCAAGCCAGACTGTGACCTTCCGAGTGGATATGTGAAAGAAGCTCCGACTTGTTGCTCGCCCATTTTCTCAACTCGAAACCGCTTCTCCTCAAAAGCTCACATACCAGATTACGAACCTGACGCAGTCGAGACACATCGTCAGCTCCGAACAAGACATCATCGACGTAGATGTCGTCCGTCAATACAGGGACCGCGAGAGGGAATGATTTCCCTTCGTCGATGACGAGTTGATCCTTAACGCGGAGCGCTTGATAGGGCGCTGACGCGGTACCGTATGTGACCGTGAGTAACTGATACTCTCGCGTATTCAAATCTTTATCGATCCATAGGATTCGCTGATAGTTCCGATCGCGAGAGTCGACCCAGATCTGGCGGTACATTTTCGCTACGTCCGCCGTATAAACGTACTTGTGTTGCCGCCATCGCGACAAAACGGACGACAAATTAGTTTGAAGTTTCTGACCGGTGAGGAGATGAGAGTTTAGGGAGGTGCCGTTAGTCGTATGACTCGAAGCGTCGAAGACGACTCTCAATCGCGTGGTGGAGCTCGTTTCTCGAATTACCGGGTGATGCGGTATATAAACGACTTGCGACTGCGAGACGCCTGCGGGAGGCACTTCCTTCATGTGTCCAAGTTTCTCGTATTCCGCGAGAAAGTCGGAATACTCGCGTTTTATTTCCGGCTGAGTCTCGAGCCGACGAATCAACGACCTGAGTCGTCTTTCCGCGATATCACGAGATTGCCCTATATCAATCGGTGGACCATCTCGAAAGGGAAGTCGCACCGTATAGCGCCCGTCAGCGGTGCGCGAATGCGTCGCCTGAAAGTGCTCCTCGCATCGTCTGTCGTCTGGAGGTAAATAAGACCGGGAGGGAATCTCTTCGACTTCCCAGAATTTTCGCACTTCTTCGTCGAGCGTGCAAGGGAGAGCAACAACGGAATGTAGGCCGCATGAAGAGTGACGAGGCATGGAGGTGGCTCCCGAGAGCACCCACCCGAAATGCGTCTGAATCGCGCCTGGCTGACCGGCGTCCATGTTTCGCGTTAACCAGAATTTTATCGTAGAGGTCCGACCCGATAATGAGCTCGATTGGAGACGAGCCCGTTGGATCGTCATCGGCGAGCTTTAAATTCGAGAGATGCTTCCACTCAACGGTAGACGGAGCGTTTCTGGGAGCGCATCTGGTTAATGATTTTAATATGTACGCGACTGTGGTAAACGTCGGATTCATACTATCGCGTGGGGAGATGTGAATTAATGCTGCTGATTGAGAGATGCCCGTGTCAGCGCAGTTGAGCCCTGACGTCGACGTGTGAGCTCGTATGCGCTCCAAGCGTAACGTTTGAGCGGTTCTTTCCGTAAGGAAAGTCAGCTCCGAACCACCATCCAGCAAGGCTCTGACGACCATCGCGCGCCCAGACGGAGAGCGCACGGTGACTGTCGCGGTAGAGAGTAATACCGGGATTGGTACGGCGGCGGTTGAGACCGACGATAACGCAGCGACGCTCGAAACCTCGGTGGTTTTTTGCTGCATCTCAGCAGCAACGGTAGCTACGTTCGCTGGTGACGTTGTCGTCGCATCGACGTGGATCATTGTGTGATGCTTCTGCTGGCATTTTTGGCATGAATATCGACTATTACATGCGTTGACTGAGTGCCCGACACTCAAGCAATTAAAGCAGCGTTGCGATTGTTTTACAAACTCCCGTCGTTGAAGCGGAGTTTTGGATGAAAACTGAGGGCATCTAAATATAGCGTGCGGTTGATCACACAATGAGCACGGCGAGGTCGTAACTGTATATGCAGTTGCGCTCGCGACTTTCGAGCCGCGATTAATCTTGTTCGGATTATACGGATGGAGCTCTTCGAGAGCGAGAGCGCGGGAGGACAAAAAACGATCGAGATCCGCATATGCAGGTGGTCTATCGCTTTCACCGATTTTCAGCTTCCACGCTCGACGCGTAGCAGGATCGAGCTTTTGCGTGACGAAATAAACTAACATATCATTCATGATAACCTCAGGAGTTCTGTCAAGATTCATTAACGCTGACACCGATTGCTCCGCCTTGTCGCGCAACGCATGAAGTTCGGAAGCTGATTCGCGACTTATGATCGGGAGATTGTACAGCACGGCTATGTGAACTTCGACTAAACGTCTTCTATTTTCATATCGCGCCTTTAAAGCTCGCCAAGCGAGGGCGAAATTATCTGCGGTGACTTTAATATGCGCGATGACTTGATTCGCCTCTCCGGTTAGACTCGCGACAAGAAAATGCATGCGAGTAAATTCGGACAAGTCTCGATTGTCTATTATTAAAGCCTGAAAGCGATCGCGAAAGGTTTCCCATTCGTCGGGTTTACCGGAGAACGGCGGTAATTTAATCGGGGGGAGGTGGCGCAGCGAGAACGATGACGTTTCGGGGTGCGCGAGGGTCGAGTTCATCGTTCTGCTTGGACTCACGAATGGCTCCAACTCCTCTAGACAGTCGGCCATGTAGTCGAGCGCTTTCTGGTAGAGACAGTCATGATCGTTGAGCTGTTGTTCTCGAATGTAGGCGAAGTTGTCCCTTTGCTCTGCGGGGCACAATTGTAGAAGCACGGCGTTACACTCGAGACACTGCGCCCAGATCTCCTTGAGAGAGGCCATGCGTGCCCTTATCGACGCGGGTGTGTACTTCGCTTTGCCCGTCTTCTTAAAGTTGATGAGCGCACGAGACACAGCGTAGAAATTTGTTTGTTGTTTCGCGAGCGCGGCGTCCATCGTGATAGGACGATAACGGACACACCGCGGCACTTCACTGATTGTCACAATGTCCGTGCTCGATGCTCTTTGTCAGCCGAGATCTGATTCGTATGCAGCTAACTGTCTCTGTACTTGTACTCCCGTCGATCCGGTACGATCCCCCATCCGGCTCGAAGGACCAAAATGTGATTCGCTTGACGAGTATGACGTACTGACACCCGGCCATTTTCTGATCGGGTCAGTGCTCACGACCAGTCCCAAGCCCTCCGTTCTACATATAAACGAGAATCGACTCTCGAGATGGCAGGTAGTGTAACGCATTACGGAGCGTTTCTGGAAGGTCTGGCAAACAGACTACATTAACACGCTGCAACAGCGAACGAAGTGGCGTTCCGAGCAACCGTCGATTCAGCCCGGTTCCATTGTGTTAATCAAAAATCAGCTGCTACCTCCATGTAAATGGGATCTCGGTAGGGTTACTCACTGTCACGCAGGCTCTGACGGACTTGTCCGCGTCGTGTCAGTTAAAACGGCGCATTCCGAGTATAAGCGTCCCATTACAAAGCTGTGTTTGCTTCCCATCGAGATTGAGTCGACAACGGATCGTGTCACTCAACCTCGATCTGAGTCACGCTAATTACAAAGCTCTTGTAAAGTTCCGTTTAGTTGTAACGTTCCGCGTAGTTATAAAGTTCCGCTTAGTTTTAAGGTTCCATTATTCTAGTCGCGTGGCACTTATGCCGTGTCAACTCAATGTAAATTGAGACATAATTGCGTTAGATTTAGTTGCGTTAAATTTAAGTTGCGTTAAGTTAAGGTGCATTTAAGTTGAGACATAATTGCGTTAGATTTAGTTGCGTTAAAATTAAGTTGCGTTAAATTTAAGTTTACTCGCGTAAGATAGCTCAAGGTTATATGCCATGGCGGGCGGCACAGCCCCGTGCATTCTCGTTCGCTACAGCGAACGATCTCCTCAATCCGCGGGCATCCGTACCCCTCGGGGCGCGGTTCAAACTTCAAATGCAATCAAATTTGAAACTAACGTTTCGAGGCGGGCGGTATGTTCCGTATTGGGCGCGTTCACGCGTACGGCGAGCCCTTTGCGACGGGTGAGGAAAACCCCACGCGATCCCGCTCTTATCGGCGCGCCGCGACCAATAAAATTACGCGAGCGTTCGCACATCGACCCGCGTATCTATCTGGATCGATGGGCATGGTTCTTCTTCCTCGCGTCGCGGCGCCGCCGGATACGCGCAGTAGAGTACGTCTGAAGCCGGCCGGTGAACCACACGTGTTTCTCTCTGAGCAAATTCGAGTCATCGAACCGAGTGAGCCTCGCGACAAGATCTCCGCTCGTTCCGCGACAAGATCTCCGCTCGCGCCAACAGGATCTCAGCTCGTGCCGCGACAAGATTCCGCTCGCGTCGACACGAGATCCGCGCTCGTACCGCGACAAGATTTTCCGCTCGCGTCGCGACAAGATGTCCGCCATAGGCTCACCATCCCGCGCATCATAAAGGACGCCCGATCGTCGCACGATATCGTGGTTCACCGCGTCGACTCAGCCTATCCGTCGTCCCGTATCGGACAGTACGTCTTGAGACGCATTAAAGTGCTCATCGTTCGAAAGTTTAAGTGCCGTGTTCGGCCATATTCAATTTCGCGAGTTGCGATCTGCGCCGCCTTCGGCCGTCACCCCTCGCGAAAATTCGTATTCTGTCTCGCGAGTTGCGAATGATCTGCGCCGCGCTCGGCCGTCATCCCTCGCGAGAGCTAAGTGCAACCTCGCGAGTTGCGAGTGATCTGCGCCGCCTTCGGCCGTCACCCCTCGCGAGAGTTCAAGACTCAAATGCAATCTCGCTGATTGCGAGTGATCTGCGCCGCGATCGGCCATCACCCTTCGCGAGAGTTCAAGTGCAATTTACACGTGGCGAGTGATCTGCATCGCATCGACCGTCATATCTCGTGAGATGAACTCAAGTACTACGTTGTGTGTGTAAGGTGCCGCGTTCGGCATTTCCACCGCGTAAAAGACATTCCGCGATAATTCGATAAGCGCCTCGTGCGCCGTGCGCCGTTATCGGCCATATTTGTGTAAGATGCCGCGTTCGGCCATTCTACCGCGTAAAGGACATTCCGCGATATTACTGTAAGCGCCTCGTGCGCCGTGCGCCGTGCGCCGTGCGCCGTTATCGGCAATTTTGTATAAAGTCGATGTGTCATTGCTCGACACGATCATTTGAATAAGGACTGGTATGACGCTAGACTTCAGGTGCCAATGGACAAGACCAGATGGACACAGGAAGAAACCACGATGATGGCAAGGAAAGAGGTGGAACTAATGAGAGCACCCGCTCCCCCTCGATTCAACAATCAAGAATTGCTGCGGTTCTTTCCTCAACGAAGCCTAGAGGCAATCAAGGGCAAAAGGAAGCGCCAGGAATACAAGAACCTTGTAGCCGCCCTTCTAGAAGAGGAGGAAACTCTGCCTCCGCCTACCCCTGCCACGCCAGATGGCGCGGGGGGGGGAATCCCCTTGGAAGAAGACCGCCTCCTGGAGTACTTGGAGTCACTAGAGGAACCTGAAACCCAGGACTTTAAGGCCAATGAGCTTCAAAAGATTACTCGTGAAGCCCGCTTGGTGGGGAAAGATGCCACTTTACAAAGGTTGGCCCTATACATCAGGGACGTATTCCCACCACCAAAAAGAAGCACCACTCGACGGAAACGGAGAAGACCGGCCCGACCAGACAGCAGGAGGAAAGCGCGAAGGAAGGAGTATGCGACTACCCAGCGGATTTGGAAGAAGGACAGAAGGCGGTGTATTACCGGAGTCCTGGAGGGGCTGGGCGAGGTTACCCAGCCACCTAGAGAAGTTATGGAGCCCTACTGGACAGCCATAATGGAAACTGACTCCGCCGATACGCCAGCCGTCGCCCACGCTGAAAGCGCAGATGAGATCTGGCGGCCAATCACCTTCCAGGATTTGAGATGGGGCCGGGTACCTAAATCGTCGGCGGCAGGACCAGACGGCCTATCGGCGCGCCTCTTTGGGTCAATCCCCTCAGAGATCCTCGTGAGGATATACAACGCATTGATGTGGTGTGAAAGACTTCCCGAGGACTTATTAAGATCAAGGACAATCTTCACACCGAAAAAGAAAGATGCAAGAGACCCAGGAGACTTTAGACCGATTACCATTCCATCGGTGTTGGTCAGAGGATTCCACAAGATCCTGGCTAAGAGGATGGAGAGGGCGCTGGACATCGACCCTAGGCAGAGAGCGTTTAGGAGCACTGATGGCTGTGCGGATAATATATTCCTCCTAGACACAACACTCCGTTACCACCGAAGGAAATGTAGACCGATGTACATGGCGGCTCTCGATGTGGGCAAGGCGTTTGATTCAATCTCCCACCCGGCAATCAGAACGACGCTCACAAACGTGGGAGTCCCGGCGCCAATGGTGCGATACCTCTCCTCGGTCTATGAAAACTCAAAGACCCACCTGGAGGGAGAGGGCTGGAAATCGGCACCCCTCCATCCGCTAAGAGGGGTACGCCAGGGAGACCCATTGTCGCCAATAGTCTTTAATGCCCTTACACACCTGATGCTCCAACGTCTTACAAGAGAAATCGGCATCCAACTGGGGGATACGACAATCAGCGCCGCCGCCTTTGCAGACGATCTCCTCCTCTTCGCGGCCACACAAATGGGCCTTCAACAACTGATAGACGAGGTGACCAGATTTCTACGAAACTGTGGAATGAGAATTAATCCGCTAAAAAGTTTCACGCTAGGCCTTAAGGCCGCCTCCCATGTGAAGAAGACTGCGGTAGACACAACAACCACATTCAAGTGTGACGGGCAGGACCTGCCAGCCGTGAAGCGAACCGACAGCTGGCGATATCTGGGGGTGAACTTCACCCCAGAAGGAAGAACGCAATGTCGGCCAACAGCAGTACTGGCGCCACTCATAGATGCTCTGACAAGAGCACCATTCAAGCCCCAACAGAGGATGTTTGCATTGAGAACTATGGTGATCCCAAAGCTATACCATCAGCTAGCCCTAGGGGCGGTTACTATAGGAGCCTTGAACAAGTCGGACAAGGTCTTGAGAGCTGCGGCAAGAAAATGGCTGGCCCTTCCGCACGACGTACCTACTGCCTACTTCCACGCTACTGTCAAGGATGGAGGATTGGGTATCCCCTCTCTAAGATGGACAGCCCCGCTGTTACGAAGGGGCAGGCTGTTAGCAGCCCAGAATACGTACTTCCGAAGAGAGCTCAGCGGGTACGTGGAGGAGGAACTAGCCCAATGTACCAGGAGGCTAACGGACCATGGGGTATTACTAAATACGACAGATCTCGTCAACCAGCGTTGGAGGGAAAGATTGTACGCGTCAGTCGATGGAGGAGGCCTGAAGGATTCAAACAAAACACCCCACCAACATCAATGGGTCGCAGACGGCACTATGTTCCTGTCAGGGAAGGACTACATCAACTGTGGCCGATTAAGGATAAGTGCGCTTCCCACAAGATCACGGACAGCGCGAGGAAGAACAAAAGAGAGACGCTGTAGAGCCGGCTGCCTAGCTCAGGAAACCCTGAATCACGTGCTGCAACAATGCCACCGAACACACGCGGGACGGATTAAGAGGCATGACGCGGTCTTAAATTATATGGAGACAAGAATCCGCAAAGGAGGCTACGAAATACATAGAGAGCCTCACTATCGAACAACCGTAGGATTAAGGAAGCCAGACCTGGTAGCCGTGTTGGGTCAAACAGCAGTGGTGGTGGATGCTCAGATAATCGGCGAGCAGGCGGACTTAGAAGCGGCGCACAGCAGGAAGTCGGAATATTACGGAGAGGACGCGGTGAATGACGCGATAAAGAGGAAACATGACGTCAGAACAGTGGTCACCACATCAGCAACGCTGTTGTGGAAAGGAGTCTGGAGTCCAGGATCGGCGCAGGAACTCGGAAAACTGGGGTTCACGAACACCGGGGACCTAAAAGTGATCAGCACGAGGGTCCTAGTTGGAGGAATTGCGGAGTACCGAACCTTCAACAGCACCACAACCGTGTCCGGGCGATGGAGGACCGGAGTAGGATAGCGATCCAAACCCCCCCCCCCCCCGGTGCTGCCTGCCATATCAGGCATAATATGCCCTCCCTTAGTTTGTAGGAAATGTACTAATGTAATATAGTGTATATATATATGTTGACTGATGTACAAAGTACGCGAATAAAAGGTCGAAAGGCAAATTTATTAGCCAAATGCCTCGTCATCTAATTAGTGACGCGCATGAATGGATTAACGAGATTCCCACTGTCCCTATTTACTTACCTCAGGGGTCCCTGGTTGTCTATTAGGCACTAGGTACACGGGTTTAGCGCACCCGGGGTTCCGAGCTCATCATGCACCGTAATCCTCGGCAGTCTGTGGTCATGTCTCGCGGGCTGTTGGGGGACGGGGGGCTTTGGCTTCACCGCCCGAGCCTGCGAGGATGGTAACCTCTTTTAAAAACCAAACATCAACAAACGCGGGAGTAGCCATGACTCTCCGATGCGTGCACTTAAGGCTCGGTGCAATTATTTTTATTTTTATATTTTACAAGAGGTGTCAGAAATGATGCGTCTACACGACGCTGAGTGTTGCTTTGGAATTTCGGCAGTAACTGTCTATTACAAGAGGTGTCAGAAATAACGCGTCTACACGACGCTCTGTGTTGCTTTGGCTTTTCGGCATTTCCTATCACGTCGAGACCCGGTTATGGTCGGGGGTCACGCTCGCCTGCGCGCCCGATCACCCGGGGTAATCGACTATTTATACAGGCCGTCTCTAGGCGTGCTCACAGCTTCTGTCTGGGGCCCGAAATGGGTAATCGGGCCATGTAAGCCGACTGGGTATCTCTCCGGAGATGTGTGATGCACCCAGTCAGGCTTGAAGTCCGTCCCGACAGGAGTTTGTGAGTAATGAGATGGTCTAAGAGCGTTTTACTCTTCTGCTGTGGAGCATCACCTGCAGTGGGGGAGTGAGACACTAGCGACAAGGCGGTCTATCTTGACCGCCCTCAGGGGTGAGTCTATGACCACCCTCAGGGGCGGGTCTGTGATTGCCTGTTAGTCGCTTTAAGACACATAAGTAAACAAGGTGGTGTGGGGGCAACCACCAAGCGACTAGCCAAAGCAACACGCCGTGGTGCCATTACGGCACCACTGGCTGTCGACCCCAAAAGCAACACGCCGCGAGCGAACTTAGAGTCCTCGGGCGCCGCGGGCGTTTGCTTCTTGAAAGCAACACGCCGCGATTAGACTTTGCGGTTGCTCAAAGCAACACGCCGCGGAAAACTTTAAGTTGGGGCTCCGTCCTCCTCGGCTGCGTGCCAGGCACCGCTATCACTACAGCATGTCATATCTTGACATCAGGCGATAAGTGGCGCTGCTGCCTACCAACTAAAGCAACACGCCGCAGCGGCTTGAAGTTTCCACCTAGTCTGTGTTGCTGACCAACATCCAAAGCAACACGCCGCCCGGGACTTTGAGTTTCGCTAATCCCCGAAAGCAACACGCCGGGAGAAACTTATTTATATGCTGCACGAGACCCAAAGCAACACGCGGCGTGAAACTTTTTGAAACTTTCTTTTATTGGGCGACGTGCCGTATTTGCAGCATCAATGAGAGTCGTCGCTACAGGCTGCTGAAGCGCAACGCATAGCCTATCACAGCCGAGTCGAACTCCACCTCCTATGGTTCCTGCTGGGGCCGCCTGTGAGTCGCACTGTCGCCAGGGCGGGGCCGACGGAGTTAAGACAAAACGCGGAATTTCCTCGTTCCGCGGGCCAGTATGGTTGCTACCGGGTTTTTCCGGAGAGGAACCTCCTAAGCTCGAGGTGGTACTGGGAACTCGTGCCGAAGGCTGCATGGCCGCGAGGACGGTAAAAACTGCGCGATTCCTAACGAACCCCCCCCCCCCGGGGCACCAGGCGCGACCCCGGTGGTATTCAAGCGCCTTACCTAGGGAGCGGGGTAGTACCTAGGCGGACTTTTATTTCTCCGATACTCGTGGGATCAGAATGAAGAAGTATGACCTAAAAACTAAAACAAACTTGACTGATAACGGTGATGGATCAAAGACAGTAAAAAGGCTAATGAATAAAGACAACATAGTACGGAAGGATAAGGTTAAACCTACCCCCGAGCAGGATAAACTTACCCACGAGCTGAAGAAACGCATAGAAGAGGAAATTTTTAAGAGGCGATCTACGCTCCAGAGATCGCCGCCTACTAGTCAAGGGGGAACGAGCATGAGGGGTTTAATTGAGTCCGTGGTCTTGGATCAGACCATGCGTGACGAGGATTCCCTGGGCAACAGCACGAGTAGTGAGGGAGATGATAAGGACTGTGAGCCTGTTAAGGAGAACGTGGCCAAACGAGAAGACACGTCCGTGACGCAGGTTCACGGAATTGGGGTTAGGCTGAGAAGCATTCTGGAGGATCCAAGTGCCAAATTTAGCAGGTCGGCGGCACAGAAAGTGGCGGAGCTTTTTGACGAAATAACTCTGCTGGTTGCGCAAATGGGCTGCGACAACTCATTTCTGAGGGGTCGACTGGCGGAGAGGTCGGAGATGAACAGACCACCGCCGGTGACGTTTGCGGAGGTGGTGAGCAGGCAGAAGGGGCCTCATCACAAGATCGATGCGGGGGCCTCTGTGGTGTCGGAAACTGGCAAGGCAAGACCCCGTGATAGGGACTTCTCGGTGGTCGTGGCCAGTAAGGCCGAAAAGGACAGATCGGTGGACGAGGTGAAAAAGACGCTGCTGGAGGCGATTGACCCGGTAGCGTCTAACATTAGAATTAGGAATGTGAGGCAAAACTAGGGACGGTAGAGTCGTAGTGCAGGCACATTCTAGGGCGGATGTGGAGAAGATAGTCGCCAGTCAGGCGATTAGGGAGAAGGGGCTCACGGCGGCCCCTCCGGCGGCCAGAAGGCCTCTTATAATTCTATACGATGTGCCCAGGGGGTTGGAGGTCGATGGTGTCCGCCAAGCTATAGCTAGGCAAAACCCGGAGTTCCTCCAGGGGGTAGAGGAGAGAACCTATCAGGAAGAGTTTGTACTTCGGTTTAGATTGGGTAAAGGGGACGATGAGGCGGTCAACTGGGTAGTAGAGGTGACGCTTGGCATGCGTGATAGGTTTAGACGGGCGTCGCGCATCTATATAGGCTGGAGGAGCTGTAGGGTCGCGGATTTCGCGGCGCTGACCAGGTGTTTTAGATGCCTAGACCTGCCGGCAAATCATGCGGTAAACGACAGGGGGTGTCCCTCGTATAAAATAGCCAGAAACAGGTATGCGGGCACCATCGACAATGGCTAGGCAGAACTCGCAGGGTGTCTTGAGTATGAATGTGGTGCAGTGTAACTGTCAAAGAGCGTATGCGGTTATGTGTTACCTGGGTGAAATGTTGTGTGAACGTCGAGTGAGTGTGGCACTGCTGCAGGAACCATATGTGAAGGATGGACGAGTGGTTGGACTCCCGCTAAGGATGGGTGTAATTGTGAATGAGAGCGAATATATCAGAGCAGCAGTGGTGGTGAATGATCCCAATCTGGATGTAATGTGTCTAAGGGAGTGCACGGACGAGTATGGCGTGTGTGTGTGGCTGAAGGGAGGCTTCGGTGAAATGTATGTGGTGTCTGTGTACTGCCGATTCGGTGAGGACATCGAGCCGTACCTGGCGTACATGGACAGGGTGCAAATGGCGACCAGAGGAAAGCGTGTGTTGGTGGGAATGGATGCGAACGCCGTCTCTCCCTTATGGCACAGTAAGGTCAGGGGCGGCAGCAGAGAAAGTGAAATGCGTGGCAGAGTGCTTGAGGAGTGGATTGTTGCTAATGGCATGATTGTGTTGAATGAGCCGAGCGAGAGTTACACATTTAGCGGACCCAACGGGGAAAGCGACATAGATGTGACTCTCGTGAGCGATGCGTCTGAGGGGTGCCAGTACGATTGGGAAATCAAGAGTGACTGGGATATCAGCGACCATAACGTGTTGCTGATACGTATGACTTATGGTGAGAATGCTGAGCGGATGGAAGGTGTGCGTAGGTGGGTGTGTAAGGACGTGGACTGGGAAGGATATATGAGCGATCTGGTGGAGTATGCGTCTGAAGATGGTGTGAATGCGATGGATGACTGGGACGCGGATAGTTTAGCGGAACGCGTCACGTCATGGATCCTGAGAGCGAATGACAATAGAATGAAAAGGCGAGTGTGTGGGGTTGCGAGGAAGCTTGTGTGGTGGACAGATGAGCTTGAGCGTATGAAGAGGGATGTGAGGAAGCGTAGGCGAGCCTACCAGCGAATGAGAGGGAGAGACGGGAATCGAGTGAAAGGATGTCTGAACGTGTACAAACGTGCTCTTAGAGAGTACAAGAAAATGCTATGGAGAGTGAAAGAGGAGAACTGGAGACAGTTCGTGTGTGATAAGGGAAATCAGGATCCGTGGGTGATGTGTACAAGGTGTGTATGGGGAAGTATGGACGAGATAGATTGAGTGCCATGAAAGTGGGTGATAGGACTACGAGTACGTGAAAAGAGAGTGTGAATGTACCGCTGGATCGCTTCTTCCCAGCCGCAGGTATGGAAGATGTGCGAATGGCAGATAGAGAAATGGTTGAAAGGTCGTTTGAATGGGATGAAGTGAATGCAGCAATGAAAGTGATGAAAGTGGGTAAGGCACCTGGGTTGGATGGAATAACCGTGGAGATGTTACGTGCGGTGTGGCGTGCAATTC